>CM045763.1:205425714-205575053 GCA_025200525.1 Camellia lanceoleosa
ATCATTTTCTATAATAAAAAGAAAAATTCGGGAGAAAAAATACATTAATATATACCAACTTTGCATTTAAAAACCTGCAGTAGTAGAAGCTTCACTGAGTTAACGTTTTTAAGAAGGCATTAAACAAACTACTAAATTTTGTTTTGACATTTTATAGTTATATAATTGTAAAATAAGTCATAGATGTTAGTTGGTATTCTTTATTTGCATCCTTATAAAGACAAATAAATAAATAAATAATAATGTTTGGTTTCAATTTTATGATTTAATTTCAGAAATTGTTGTTTTAGTAAATATTTTTAAATTTGAAGTAATTTTTTTTACTTTTTTACACCTTATTTAGATATATCTAAAAAATTAAAATATTTTAAAAAAACAATAAATAGCGTTAACAAGAATACGAAAAATGTAATTAAATTCTCATTTTTCTTTTATTATCTTTTTTTTTTGTGTATTTAGTGAAGTTTCTAAAGATTTATTTCACAAATATTATACTTTTAAGTGTATTTATGTTAGGTATATCTAAAAAATTAAAAAAAATTCAGTGAAAAAAAACACGGAAGACAAAAAATTTCTAATTTTCTCAGGTAAGTGAATCCTGAAAACAGGAACCAAAAATAAGTTTCGGGGAGGATAAAATTATTATTAGACACTAATAAAACTGAATTAAAATTCAAGAAGTAATATTATGTCAATGAATGACAGGCGACTTTCAACTTCAAATAAAATTAGATTGGCACAAAGCTAGATATTCTAATAATACCAAAATGTTTCTATGAGTTTGACCCAAACAATAGAAAAAAGAAAGACGAAGTACAAAAAGAAGATTGATGACCGAATGATCCAAAGCAAGTCTGAGACTGAGACAGATTGATGACTGAAACAGATAGGCCAGAAGCAGCGAAGGATTTTCAGAAATAACAAATGAGTCATTATTCAGTCAGTAGAGGATTATGCAGGTACAGGAACTTCAAAAAATTTGAGAAGTCTTAATCTAAAGAACATGGATGGAAGTAGTGAAAAAAACATCCCAAGAAATCAAGTATAAGAAAAAATATTGGTTTAAAGATTAATGGAATTTCTGAAATAAACTACAAAAGTAGTAGGATATTCTGAGGATGATGTGATCAGTGTCATCAGCATGCTGGCTTGGTATTCTACTTTTTAATTATTCAATACATGATGAAACATGAGTGAACAGAGGCTATATATCAACAAACAAAAATTATTCATTAACCACAATAAAAAATGACATACTGGTTGATTCAGATAATAATAGGAAAAAAAACAACAATGACTACTGCAGTCTGCATCTACACATCTGACAACAAAAAGAAAAAGAAAACACTCCTGAAATGGGTATCATCAACAGAAGAAGCTAGATTTTCATGTATGACTTCAAGGTGGTAAAGACCCAGCATTGGGCCCATATATAGAGAGGGCAGCAGCACTACCTCAACTTCTAAAATTACAAATCAACTCTCTCAACCTATACCTGTAAAGAGCGGTTCTTCAAGTTGGCCCTTTGGAAATTTTATAATGCGTGCTCCCTAATCTTTTATATAATCCGTTTTTTTCGGGCTTTTATTTTGGAAATATAAAAATAAAAAAAAAAAAAAAATAAAGGAAAGAAAAAGAAAAGTGCACTTTGTCCCTTTAAATGTTTATTTTGTTAACAAAGTCCATGCACATATTATTAATATAATAGGAATATGGGGAAAAAAATTAATGTTAATCTAACATTAATTTCTTTTTTTTTTTTATTGCAATTCACAAACACAAATGCCTTCCAAACTCAAAAGACACATTCCACCAGGTGTATTCTTCTTTCCAAAGTAACACATGTGTCAGTAACATGAATGCTTGCATAAAGAGAGAAGCTATGCAAGAGCATTCTAGAGTCTCTGCATATGTGTATGTTCAGTCTAGGGTTTATAAATTTTATGTGATAACATTACACATACAAATTTATGTATAGATTTATTGATATCAATCCACTCCACATATAAAAAACATGGAATTCTTGAATTTTGCAGGCTTCTGATTTGAATAACCAAATAAAACCTTATAACCGGAATGACCCAACTCTTGCATCTGACCCACAGATTAACATCACAAGGCTTACTTAATGATCAGCAGTATGGCTAAGTATTCATCCGTAATTTACTTGGAGAACAAACGATGCGCATAGATGCTTAACTTAAAGCATTTACATATATGCAGTTAATGGCACTAGACCAGGAATCAAAGCTCCAAAATTTAATGGTCACATTACAAATACAAATATGAGGCATACGTGCCCATTTGGGAAACAGAAGCTCTTTTAGGCAAGTATCCCTTCCTGTCCTCACCAAGCTGAACATAGAACCCATGGAGGACCATTCTTCAAGAGAATCTGAAAGATAAAAAGAATTCCATTACATACATTAAAAAAAAAGTAATAAGCTTCTGAAGATGATAAAGATTCATTTTTTCACATAATTAATGTCAAATCAAAACAAGGAAAACCTTCTCATTTAATCCGGGATGAAGACCTAAAAGTTTTGGCTCCTCCACTGTGCCATTATTTTCAGGAGTAACATCTTCATCATCATCATCACCATACAATGTCTTAGCAATGTACCTGCAAACAGCCCAAACATAAAAGCTATTTATAGTGATCAACAACAAAAAGATTATTTATCAATAATAAAAAAGTTGTTCGTGAATCAAAACTTGAGCGAAAAGCTTAAAATTGATCAATTATAAATCAAATATGAATAAATTAAGAGTTACTTAATTCATATTTATACTTAATTTATTTATCATTAGTTTAAAGAAACTTGTCCATTATAAAAATGCAAAAACATTGCAAAAGCTTTTTCAGATTAAAGTATATAGTCAATCATTTTAATATTTCCTAATCAAAAAACTAAATTAAAAAAAAAAAATGAAACCATAATTGTCCTAAAGTTGTGACCGTGAATTCATACAAAGACTAAACATGAAACAAGATTACTGGAAACTCATTTTGGTTTATGCTAAAAACGATCAACAAACAAAAGCTATGTCCTTGTACTATAAAAAAGAAAGCCTAAAAAAAACAGAGAAAGGCTGCGGTATTTTACTAATCTCCCATCATTCTCATAGTTCCTTCCCACAATTTTCCAAAGTAGAACAGCCTCTCTTTCATCCCCCAAATTGATATCCTACCAAGCCCTAATCAACCTTAACTCTGCTCTAATGCAGGGCAAAAGAGATGAGCAACAAAAAGATTTGAAAAAAGCAACAAAGGTTAAAAATCATCATTGTTTTGAGCCATGACTCACTTGGAGCCACTAGAAATCAAGTTTCAGTTTGAATCAAACCTTCAATTTTGGTTTCTTTGTGTTCTTGTGGTGCCTGGGCCAAAAATTATAAATTGTTGTTCTTTTCTTTTCCTTTTTTTCAAGGTCTTGGACTGGGGTCATTTTGCATAGCTTTGGTATTTTGTCCCACATGGACTATATAAATTTGGTCACCCATGAAACATTGTAGTAAATTGGTCTCTTTAATTTCTTTGACAATGCAATTGTTGGTTGTTTTTTCTAGAAGTCGCTAAGTCATTAGTTTCTACCATTGAAGTCGGTTGTCTAGATTAGGGTTATCTCAAGTTACATGAAGTAATACAATTTTCCTAATTCAATAGTGTGAATGTTAAAGACTTTATCCAACTATTATGCTTCCTAAGGATTGTGTGATTCAAATCTAACTCCAGTTGTGATGTTTGCAAGAACCTATTGTTAACTTCTTTTTGTCTTCATTGTAACTCTCTGCACCTTAAAGCCTCTTTCAAAACCAAGAACTGAATCTGATCAAAAAATTGTTCTACCCTTAAAAAGCCACCCCTATTTAAGAAGTTTCTTCAACCATGCTTGCAATCACTCAAAACACCCAAGCTTTATCATCACCATGAAAGGAAACCAACCAAAAGCGCAGGTAAAATTTACCCTCCTTTACACTTCTTTCTTACAAACTATTTTACTAAGCCAGACGGTATTTCGAAAGCAGATCCCATCATACACCAACCCTAAATCAATCTAGAAAGTAAAATAGTAGGAAAAGAGAGTGTTCATCACACTTTTCCTACACCACTTTTCTCCTACCTTTTGCATTTATTCGATACCATTACATCGTGAAAAAAAAAATGGCCAGAAATTCTGAGCAAGCATTACTGTTCCTTCAAATTGTTCTCACTTTTTAAAAACAAGACAATTCTGACCACAATTGCATTTGCGTAAACCCTATGACCTTTCTTTCAGCAAGTGTACCACAAATCAACAACATAAGAAGCACTATTCTAAGCTTCATGCTATTCTCTTTAATGCATCTCACAGCTACTTACCTCCTGATAAAGTTGGTTTAATTGAACCTGAACTTCCTAATGCTCAAAACACACCTGCCCTGACAGCATTATTACATTGACCACAAATCTACATCATCAAGTCAACTACATTATTAATCAATATGCAAATTCATCATGCAACTACCACATGGGAGATCCATTTAAACTCTCCACTCTTAGCCACATAGGTTGGGATGCAAAAATGAAATCATATTTGAAACAAGTAGGGGTGGTGACAAAATATAATAGAAAAACACAAAAAGGTAGAAAAACACTAGAAGGTCATTTATGAGAGCCTAACCTTCCTCCAACCCTCGTATTTCTATATACCAAACCATGCACAGTCATAAACAGTAAAGTCTTAGAAAAAAAGAAAAACACCAATACAGTGACCACTCAAGCAACATAAAAAACATGTGATAGTTATTAAGTTACTCTTTCTTTAGTTTCCTATAGAGATCTCTCTTTATAATAATTTTGTTTTTATATATTTGATATCTAGAGTCACCATACATCCATATAAAAGATACCTCCAAAAACCACCATATTTTCATAGAACAAAAGCATTACTGGAACAAATATTTGAGTAGTGTTTCGCACAACTTCTTGGTTTATGGACTACTATTGCTACCAATGATTTAAGTAAAAATAGATACAATCCTTCAAAACCTTCACCAAGCACAATAGCCAGAAACCACAGATCGCCAGATAGTGCCTGAACACTCAAAAAATATGGACTTCAGGAAAAAGAAAAGAAAGAACAAAATAATGCATTTAGCAAGACGATTTTTATAGTGAGCAAAAAGATAAATAATAGAAGGAAAATAATTAGGGAAAGAGAACAACTAAATATGACAAACATGCACTGGCAATAAATATGACTCACACACATGCATATTTACAAGACAGAAAAGTTGCACCAGCAAAATAAAATAAAAACATAAATGAGTGAAAATACATGTACATATACATATGAAATGGGGAAGGAAAAATTAAAAAATCATGCAAGATCATAGTTTCACTTGCACTTTGGGTGTGTTGATCACAGCCTATAAAAATAAATCTCAGCACCAAAACCTACTAACTTCTTGAAAATCAATGTGCCTTCCAAACAACTTGGGCATGACCTGCTTTTATCAGGGCAAGAGAAGAAACAAGAAATCCCCTAAATGTTTTTTTTCCAACATTTTCCACTCTGATGAATATGGACGACAGCAGCGATCACATGAATATTTTTCTGAACCTTTGTCCAATGAATCTCTGGAGTAGGCCTTTCCATTCAGTCAACAATCCCTGCGAGAAACATTGTCAAGTTGCCCTCTGTTTCCATATCAGCGTAAAAACTATAATCTGTGATCTCGTAGAGAAATGGTGGCACAAAAATGCTGAGACCATGCAGACTACGTAAATTCTGGATATAATATTCTACTTTTTACAGTCACATTAATTTCTATCTCTGTAAAACTTTCAGTGGTTACTTGCATATGTGGAAGAAGTCTTCTTATGCCAAGCTCCTCCAAAAGCTTTTTTTAACCAATGATCCTTCAGAGTAGCGTATGGGAGGCTGTGTGTGTATGGTGCTGCTTGAGTTCCACTAATACCAAGACACACAATGAATCCTTGATTTCAGATTGCTGGAGAACTTCAAAAGCTTCTATTGCGATCATTTCCTTCATATTTCAAGTAGATCTGATTGCCTCTAGGGGGTTTCCAAATCATTGTAGACTACCTGGTATCCAAGAAATCCAACTCGGCACATGTTGCCACAGATCGGCAGAGGTAATTGGAATGGACTGTAGCATTCCCTAATATCAACTTGTATCTGGATCAATGGTAGTTTTGTTCCATTTTGGCATGCCTATGTAATGGCGCCCAAATCAGAGCATACAACTCAAGAATCTTCATCAAGTATTCCAAACGAGCATTGAGGGCAATCTCCGGATATCAGTGGGTCTAATTCGCCTCATGGGCCTCTTTTGGAGCATTCTTCACCTTTTTAAAATATTTACGAAAGTACTCTCTGATGCAAAATTCTGTCCATATCTTTCAACAACCAAGTGAGCGTAATGTCCTTTGAAGCTTCACTCAGAAATGTGCGATCCATCTGTTCTCATGTATGTTATCAATCCAGCTGCCCTGCCATCTTGACACAAATTGAACACCTCATACAGTTTCTGTGCCATGTTTGCCCAGATAATGCCAGCATTACTAAAATGTAATTTGTTTGGCAGCATCTTGCTGTAGTGTGTTGATGTTATATAAGGAGTTCGGAGTGGTTTTTCTCCGAATTTTGTTTCTTTTAGATCCAACCACTCTTTGAAATTAGATGACTTAATCTTCTTTTTCTTTCAATGTCCTTGGCCTCTGTCTGAGAACTAATTGAGAATTGGTTTAACTTTTTTGGAATCAAATTGAATCAAATTTGATGAAAAAGAGTTGTTCATTTTGTTAAACTCAACTCCAACTGTCCAATACCCTGTGGCTTAAATTCATCTATTTCATTTCCTCTATCGCATATAAGAGATAAAGCAGCAGATTGGACTCAACGGCCCAGCTGACTGGCAACCAGGTAATTTTCCATAACAATGGTGAAATGTTGAATCCAATCAAGTAATCAAGAGCCCGCCGAGCAAGATAAGCATGAACCAAGTTTACATCAATTTCGTGGGGCCAGTAAAGGCACTTTGATAGAAGATTCAGTTATTTTAATAAAGACAACCCGCCACATTAATATCTTCATAGCATAAAGCATTCTTGTTGCTGCAACATCTCAATGATGTGCTGCTAATAGCCTCTCCTTCACGTATCGGGATCTGATGCTAGAATAAGATTTTCTGCTCTGAGGAACAAGGAAGAGAATGAGAAAATGGGCACACCAAAAACAATTAAACAAGATAAAAAGTAGTCGCATTTAAAATGACAAAAAACCATATGTTCTATCACAGCATAATAAAAAGATCTGTAGATTGAAGTTATCAAAGCTATTATATTAAAAAAGAAAGTGAATCTGATTCAGCAACCATACAGGTGAATTGTTGATTGATAATTCATACAAATGTTCATTTTGAAAAAATACATCAAGGTTGCCACATGGTGATAATTTTCTGACAACAGCGATGAAAAAAAGAAAAGAAAAATGATCATACATTCAAGCCATTAGAGCAAACCTTGATACTCTGGAAGATGAGTCCAAGCAGCAGATGGAACCTCCCATACCATAACAATACTAAAATCATCATCAGGCCGCACAGATCCAGACCTTGCAGCCAAGTCTCTCACATGACCATAGCTAGGTAGGAACTTCAAACATGTTACCGAGGTAGGGCCTGAATAACCTTGCCTTTGTGACAGACTCCACAACCACCACAGATTTCCAGTAGGAGGATACAAGGTAACAGCTGCATTCTATCATTTGTCCCTGAGGCTTAGCTTTGCCATATCTGTGGTGGGGCTTTTTTTTCCTGTGCCAGCTCATTGCCAGATGCAGAAACTTGTGGTGCTTCATGGGTTTTGACTTTAAAAACATTAGTTTCTTTTTTATAGATTGTCCCTTTTCTGTACAGATTCTCCCAGTTGTCCCTTTTTCTTAGACTGCTGCTTTGTTGAAACAGGAACTATCAGCCACTTCCTATGGGTGTGTTCCTTAGAATTATTCTGAAAACTGCAGTGTTAGTTAACACAATGCAACAAAAATAAAAACTTAAACTTCTGATAATTATACAAGTGAAATTTGCTAACGCTCTGAAGTGCTAAAGGTGAAGACTGGTTCTTTTGCTTGTATTGGATTTGTTTGCTTGAGAAACTCTTTTTAGAACCTCCTGGCTCAGCTGCTGCATCAGAAGCATCATTAGCTCCAGAACATTGTCTTCGTTGTTTTTCTTTGCTTCTGACTGCTGATTCTGCTTTTCCTTTAGGTTTGGGAGAGACTTGTTGTTGTTGTTAACAGCGTGAACTTGAAACAGACGGTCCCAAACTCGGTGATCCGGCCAGCAGACATCCCCAACTAACTTCTTTCTTGAATTCACCACGAGGGTATCTTTAAGAGGTGTTTTTGTAGATCTAGAAGCATTCATCCCAGTGCCCTTCATTGAAGCTGCAACTTGCGCCCCACCTTCGACATTTCTCTTGTGAGCAGCCAATGACTTTGCCCGCTCTAATGCTTTTCTTATTGAAAACCTTGAATGGTGGGGTAAGTTTTCCCACTACTCCTTCCATCTTTAAATGACCAACATTATCATTTTTATTCTGTTATTGCTTTTGAATGTGAGAAAAGGCCTCTTAGTATAGGCCCCAGAATAAGGTGATCTCAATCCATAACCTAAAAAATATTCAAGGCATCATGGTATGAGCTAGGAATGCTCCAACTTTAAGTTAGCTGACTGGTAAGAGCCCAAGTAGACCCACTCTCAACAAAGCTTCCAAAAGTATGAAAATTTCGCCCTAGACACAAGTCTGATAACTCTGTAATGATTGGCGCTGATCATGCAAGAGACCCTGATCTTTCTAAATCTGCTGGAAACATTTTCATACTTTCTTATCACCGGATGCAAAATGATGAATCTTGCAAGCAAGAGCAATTGTAATTCTGCAACGCCTGTTCTGCAACTTTGTAAACAATAATTCCAGACAAACAACAAAAACTCTTACCACTCAACAAAAAGAGAGAAAAAATGAATAGCATGACAAAAAAGAAAAGAAAAGAAAAGGATAACAGTAGTAAGAAGCTATCACTGTTATACATTATTATCAAACAATAACATCGTTTACTATTATCTAACAAAAGACCATTGGCCTCTTTGGTCCATATGGGTTTTAAAGTTAGTCCATTAAATTAAACAAAAAAATCATTTGGTCAATAAAGCTAATCAGTAGATAATTGAACATAGTGATTACATGGCGATGGTAGTTCATAAATGGAGAGTTTACAAACGACAAGCCTGTAAACTTAATCCAATTCTGAAGGAGAATCCTACACTCCGCTTGATTGAAAATTGGTGAGAAAAGAAAAAGAAATGAAGAGAAATGAGGTTTCTCATCACTCTGTTTGGGATGATTAATGAGGTGAGTAATGTGAGAAAAAGATAAATCACCCAAACTTGAAAGTTTCTGTATACTCACCAAAAGCGTGAGATTTGGGTGAGAAACCAAAATTATTTCTTTCCAAAATATTTATAATACCTTTTAATTACCCTTTAAATAAAGCAAGTAAAAATTAAAAAGACACACGAATCCCTCTTTAATCATTGTCTATCCAAAATAAGAAGGTTGTGAAAACCAATCATTTCTCTTCTTTTCACCTATGTGAGAAACTCCAATCATTTCCTTTCTTTCTCATGCCTTGATCCAAACTCAAAAAAAAAAAAAAAAAAATGAAATTGACCAAATAGGCGTGCTAATTGATAAATGCTTGTGAAAAGGCAATAAATTGAGTTTCTTGTTAACTTAAAAGGAAAGGACTTCAGCATGACCAATTCAATCTATCATTTTTCATCACTCCTTGCACTTCCATCCAGAAACGGAATAAAAAACAACAAAACACATAAAATTATAAACTTTTTTTTTTGTTTTACTAACATTTACGCCCTGATCCAAAAAAAAAAAAAAAAAAAACATCTTCTTATTGCCCAATTTCAATTGTCATGTCAAACATAAACACAGATATACAGATAAAGATTGTAATTTGTATGTGCAAGTAAAATTATATGTATAGAGAGTAAATTGAGAACCTTAGCCATATGACGGGCCAGGAAGCTGAGAAGGACAGGTGGGCAAAGTTTCTGAAGAAAAACGACAACCAGAAGCGGAGGTGGTGGTAGTGGTGGTGGCAAGCAATAAACTAGTCTGAAGCCATTGGGAAATCGCCATTAAAGCTTTCCAAGAAATGATTCAGAGACGAAGGTCACCCACTCTGTAAATTAAATAAATAAATCAACAGAACAAACACTCGGAAAAGACTCACAGGAGTTGAGTAGTTGCAGCATTAGTACATATATATATATATAGAGAGAGAGAGAGATAGACAGTTACCATGGTGTTTGTGGTATGTTGCTGACTTATGCTGTCATTGGCAAGGAGAGCACCAATAGACATGAGAAGAGGAGCATGGGTTTTCTGGAGAAGGAGGTTTGGGATGTTGACGGGCCTGGCATAGAACCCAGAATTTGTGCAGTGTTCTATTTCTAAAGTCAAGAATTCAAGGTTCCAAGTTTTTTTCTCTAAAATGAATTTTTGTTTTTTTTGTTGTATTTATACAAATTATTGGCCTGCACAAATCAAACAAGCATATTTTGCCCAGATGCAAATGATGCATATTATTTCTTTAAAAAATCGAAAGAGAATTTATTTAGGATTATTTTCAGTCCCTATTATTTTTTATTCAAAAAATGGATACGCAGACAATGGCTTCCAAAGGCTTCAAAAATGGATATTTCGCAAATATCCCTTATGCTGCCTTCTAACGTTGTGGCCATGTTATTTAGCCTAAAGTGATGGATTGGATGTAATAGTACTGCTAAAATTACAAAGGAAGGTAAATAGATTTTTTCAAAAAACTCTATCACAAATTTTACATAATACTTATAGGTTTCGTTTGGAAATGTGTTAAACTTTTTGACTTTTTGGCCAAATAAGCTTGGATTTGAAAAGAGTTTTTTCTCTTTTTATTTTTTTGTTAGAAAAGAATGTAGAAAATGATTATAGGTTAGATGTGATATTTTATCTTTATTCATTAAATCTGATACCTTATTTTTTTTTGGTTATTTTAGCCAAAAACCTCCAAAACTAAATTCCCCAATTAGGTTTCCTATTGGCCTTGGAACTTATATCATATGAGATCTGTTATTTATACTTCTGATTGTTTGGATTAGTTAGTCTAGTAGGACAAATACCGAATTATCAAAAAAAATATATATTTATGAGATCCACACCCATATAAGTATTGTATAATTTTTTTGATAATTTTTAGGATTTCAACATTTGTGAAAAGTATATTTTGAATCAGTGATAAACAAAAAGGATTTCAAAAAAAATGGTATAAAAACTGATTTTATAAAACACATTTGGTTTTGGATTTTTACAGCGGTTTTAAAAATTCTACTTTCTTATTTTCTCGATTTTTTGTTTTTTAATAATTTTTTTAATATTTTAAATAAATTTTCAAATTTTTAGATATAGACTAACATAAACTATAATTAAAAAGTAAAAAAATTGTGCAAAAAATCTTTTAAAAATTCACTAACACTAAAAATATAAAAAAAAACAAAATCTGAAATTCAATATATATTTTTATATTTTTATGTATTTAATAATTTTTTAAAATATTTTTTCACAAATTTTTATTTTTTAGAAGTACATCTAAGTAAGATGCATCAAAAAAAAACTAAAAAAAAAATAAGTTTAAAATTTTAAAAATGATTCACAAAAACAAATATTTGAAAAAAAAACGAAAAAAAAAAAAAAAAAAGCTTCGACCTTTTCAAAAATTTAATCCAGTAAAGCTCAAACCAAACACTGCACTGACGGAATTTCTTTTAGCAACACAAATTTCATTCTAAATTGATTAAAAAATGACAAAGATTAAGTTAAAATGTCATTAGATAATGCATAAACAGTTTTTTTTTTTTTTAAATCCAAGATTTGAAGGCTATTTTTGTTATTTTCCCATGCAGTAGGATTTTTTTTTTTTTTTTTTTTTTTTTCAGCAGAGTAGAACTAATGTGAGTTATTGGATTTAAACAATTTTATAGATTCACGTTCTATAAAAATTGTGTTGTAATTTTTTTTTTTTTTTTTTTTTTTTGATTATGTTAGATAATCCGCTTGTTATGTTGGCCTATTTTAAGAAGTAAGTTAAAAATTAATTTTTTGATTTTTTTTGACAAAAATGTACAAAAATAAAAGAGATAATGTAATTCTATAAAAGTTAAAAGTCAATAAGTTGACTTTTAACCTAATTGGTCAAAAAGGAGGACCTTTGTGTGCGGTTTAGCATTTCTTTGCTGTTGATATTACATATTTTATTTTTAGATTGCAATTATCCATAAAATATATGATTGTATGTTGATAATTACTAAATTTTATGACAAGTATGATAAATTCTTTATGAATTGTCATATATTCTAAGGTAATAATTTTGGACTGTTAAATTAACACTAATCGTAATTTCATAGTTTTGTACTTCTTGTTTTAGGGTCCTTAAATGAGAACTAGGGTCCTTTGATTTCAAAACATCACTACATATGTAAATCACGTGCATCGAAGTAAATAAAATCAAATGCACTTGGCCTCGATCAATTTCCATGTTAGTAGCAATTTTAAACAATAGATCCTTGAAATCAAGAAGTAAATTAAGGTGCACAAATGTCACCCTAATCCCGCCCTAAAAAGATTTGGGCATGACCTATTCGAAGACATGCACACTTAACTTTGTTATATATATCATAGGTGCGAGCGAAGCATTAAATATTAAAATTTGACAATAGAAACAAACTCCATTGATTTACCACTATCATGCCAAGATCATAAACTCTTGAGACAAATAAAATTTAAAACATACACTTGAACATTGGTTATATACAAACATATATACTGGACATCTGCCCCATAATTGGGCATATATCAAAAACCATTAGAGAATGAAGTGTTGCACACATGTCAATTTTAAGCCAACAACTAGGGCCAAACCAAAGTTCGTCAAAACTTCATAAAAATAAGAGCAGCTTCTCTTAGGCTTGGACATGGAAAGGTTGACCCAAGAGGACAAGCGTCATGGCTTAGGACTAACCACTTGGTTGGTTACCTACAGAAACAAGCATAATAGAGAGTGAGAGTCGATTTCTGCCCAAAGGAATAGTAATACATAAATAAAATGATGTTTAACGGAAACATGATACATGTCAATGCAATAGTCTGATTACATCTTTAAAGTACATAACGACCTTAGGCCCAATCTTGCAACACAAACTTGATGGCTATAAGCCCTTGAAACTTATTTTGCCCTTGTAGCATATTTAAACTTGTAACATGCACTTGAAACATACGAGCATACTTGAACTTGTAACATACTAGAAGCGTGCAAAACATACTTGAACATCATTCATTAATTCAAACAACATATATTATTATAGCTAGGCTTTCTTGATGTATCATGTCATTATCGTACACTTAACAATGAGAGACTAATCACATTCTCTGTGAGGTCGCATAATAATGTTAAACTTTGCACTTATATCATAGTTTCAATAACTTCCAATTCATAAGCAACATAGCAAAATAACTTCAAATTCATATGGATACATATAGCTACCCTTATATTTACTCGAATCTATTCTTTAAGAATGAACAGAAATTCTTTTGGGTAAACGACTTAATTCACATACTCGTTAATCAATAGTATACACCATTGTTTAATCGTTCTTATATGTTAACATAGTTGCCTTGCCTTGTAATTTATTGAGTCCTATTGGTAATTGTTACGGATTCCCATGAGTTGACCAAATAAGCACATTTTCATTAGATTACGAGATGACATTATGGGTTTCACATATGACATTATCGGTTTCACATAGCCTTTAGGTTTCATAGATTCACAACTTATTACATCGGCCGCCCTTTGGATTCACAAGTTCACAATTTGGCCCTTGGCCTCATAGCTTCATAATTTCACAAATGGCCCTTGGCCGCGTAGATTCATAGCTCACAAATGGCTCCTAGCCACATAAGTTCATAGTTCACAAATGGCCCCAGCCACATAAGTTCACAGTTCACAAATGGCTCCTAGCCACATAAATTCATAAGTCGGCCCTCGGCCTCATAAATTCACATATGCCTAAATTAGCTTTTTGGGTTTCATGGGTTCACAACTGCTCTTGGCTTCATAGCGTTTCACAATTCTGGTCGAGAATTCAAGCGTCACAAATGGCCCTCGCCACATCATTTCATATTTCACAAATCCTTTTGATGTTTCCATAATTTCACAATGTTCTTCATATAGCTTACCATAATTTCACAATGTTCTTCATATAGCCTACACCTTTGATATTTCCATAGTTTCACAATATTTCTTACATTGCATACATAACATATATGTCAACATAATTCTTCTGACGAAGGTCATAACGTCAATAATAATAATCATTAACGGTTAAAGATATATCGAAATCTACTACTCACAAGTGTAAGTGTTTGATGCCTCACAGACCCTACACAATTCGAGATAATTCAAACATAATTCATCATAGTCTATTTAATTCAATATTAGTCAACATTAACACTATTTGCAATCCAACATCATTCAAAATAAACCCTTGAATCTTATTTCAACATTCCAAAACCGAGTTCATATCTTCCATATCATTAATAGATTATTTTCCCCAATTTTCCCTTCACTTTAAGCATGAATTACAACATTCATAACAAAGTTCATTCATAAATTTTAAACATAATTTTTCAAACATTTCCAAATTCAATTAAATTTGAACACATATAATTCAATACCTCAATTCCCTATCATTATTCTACTGCCACTCCAATTTGGGCTAAACCATTGGTTATTATCATTAATCAACCTAGGGTTTCAAGGAAAATGAGATTTTAGCAAAAATTCAAACTTCTTAAATCACCACTTTTACTTCTAATTTTTCCAATAATTCTACACCTAGGATTCACAATCCATCATTTAAACCCATTAATTTAACTCCCAACATCAAACCATAAAACCCCAAATCCCAAATTGACATAAAATGCTCAAAACTATAGATTATGTTTTTATATACACAAAATACCACAAATCCATCCATGAATACAAATATTGAAAGGAACAAAGACCCTTACCTCAAGAATCAAACAAAGGAGCAAAGGTTGAAGAATCCTCCAAAATCTCGAAATTCCAATCAAGAATATAATAATCTTCATGCTTCTTCACTTTTTGATGGATGATCTTGATCAAACTAAGAGAAATGGAAGGTTTTGGAGATTAAGGACCTAGGGTTTTCGGACCTAGGGGAGGGAATGAAGAGGGAAAAGGAAAAATGTGAAATGAGCCAAAAATCTCGTTTAAGTTGCTGTCCTGTAATTCCCGCTCAAGCGGAGGAATTCTGCCGAGGCGACTGTTGCAGCCTGATTCGAAACTTTAAACAGGTATAACTCTCCCATCCGGACTTCGTTTTAGGTCGTTCTTGTGTCCAAATTGAAGCCCCGGAAATAAGCTTTCCAATGGTTCCAACCCCACATTCAAATTCAAACTTTGGACAAAGATATGGGCAAAAGAGTGACGGATGATCATAAAATAACTATCCGAATTACATTCTAGAGTCCAACCTTACTTTACCATCGTATTACCACCTCAAGCAACATCCCAAAATAAATTGAGGAGGTTCTAAACATACCAATAAAAATATCAAAAATGAGCCCACGAGCCCCAGAAATTCAACTCAACCTCGTGACCCGCTCGAGCGCGCAGACCAACAAAGCCTTCCGCTCGAGCGTCGACTCCCCCGCTCGAGCGGAAAATCATGACTTCCAGAATCTCAAGCCGTCTGCAAAAATTGCTGGGAACCCTAAAAGTCCGCTCGAGCGCCGACTCTCCCGCTCGAGCGGAAGGAAAAATTTCAGATCGATACAGCAAACGTCATCACTTCATAACTCAACAGATAGTTCTTCAATTCCAATATATACAATTGAATTAAACCACATTAACCCCATTATTAAATAAGAATGACTTCCTCTATGCATTTTGGGGTCATTACAACAAAATTACAAATGAAGTGACCCACACCTGAGAAATTAAATTAAAATTTGGAACTAATTTAGTGAATCCCCTTAACCAATATTGTCCAAATGCTGTTGAGCCTATGACTAATTGATTATCATCACAAGAGAAGGATAGTAATAGGAAATATGAAGTCTTCTAATAAAATAGATGTAAATATGTTTATTAACTAAAATCAGTGAAACCCTTGTAAGACTTATAAACAAAGTTGAGCTTGTCCTCAAAACTTTTGATTTATCATTACAACGAAAAGGCAGCCAAGACGGCAAAACGTCTAATTAAATTGTGGAGGAATTTATTTACTAAAAATTATAGTATACATAATCCAATCACATAATCAAATACAATTCTCTCACATGAGATGAGTCTCATGTAGAAGGGTTATGTTCGATTCAGTGATCAAATTACATAATTGATTTATCATTGGCTATTGTACTTCTATTTTGATTCACTCCTCAAGCATATGTAGCCTAGAAAACAGGGAAACTTATATTTAGGAGTTGGGTACATTAGCGTAAGGGGTCCAATTGTCTAGCCATGGGCTTCTTAGCTGTGTCCAAATGGGTCTTGGGTCCAGTCCGTGCTGAACCTAGGCACTTGGAGCTCTGGCAACTTCCCTTTCCTCTCCTGCTTTGCTTCTTCTTCATACTTTTCCTCTTCTACCATTGTTAATAGCTCATTATTTTCATGATCATGTTCTTTCTTGGATGCCACATGTTGTGCAAACCATTGGTGCCATCACCAAGCTTTCGTTTTGACTGTAAATGGATATTGTGGTGTCCATTAATGGTGGTGTCATTGGAGGAGAAGGTAAAAAGAAGTGGAAGGGTTGTCTTCATTTCTTCTTCCATTGCTGCCCTCTGTTCCAACACCTTCAAGGAAGTTGCCTTCCTGTATATCTTACACAACACTATGTCCTGCATCAAACCACACCAAATCACAAAAAATTTGTCAGTTGATGGACCCATCATCTTACAGATAGATTAAAATAAAAGGACTATAAATATATGAAAATTTTGTGCAAAAATTACGTTTATATATTATTACTCATTTTCAATTGATTTGGATGTTGAAAGGTGATTGTTTAAAAAATAGAAAGAATAAAGATGAGCGTAAAAAGTCTTGATATTAAAAAGTTACTTTACACAAAATAGACTATAAATGTGAATAGTAAGTGTTCTCACATAGGCCGATCAAAAAAGTGTTCTCACCTAGGATTTATGTCTAGATCATGGGTAATTATTCAGAATCCGAGAGTATAGACACGTGGTACTTCATAGCATTGTGATTGGTGGATAAGGTGAATAAATTAGTGAAGTATTGTGTTGGGTAATTGAGAAATATCACTTTAAAAAAAGGCCTTTTGAATTCGGTTTTTTGGTCGGCAAATTTTACCATCGCAAAAAAGGTAGTCTTTTGAGACAAGCAGAGTTAAATACCATACCTTTGAGTCGGCACCGCCGACACAAAAAACTAATATTTGATAGCATTATTTGAGTCGGTAGTATTCTGACTCAAAAGATAGACTTTAACGTCGGTATATACTTTTGAGTCGACAAATTTGCGGCAAATAAAAAATTACATCTTTTTTGTGCAATAGATGTAGTAGCAAAAATATATTTTATAACCAAGATATATATATTTACTTGATTATATTTAATACTCATTTCGATATTAAAATAATAGTTAAATTAAAAGAGAATTAGTAATATAAAACTAAAAGTGATTCTAATTATTTTATTTTATTTTATTTTATTTTTATTTTATTTTTATTTGGATAATAAAAAATATGTAGAAATAGAATTATACAAAATTTATTTAAAAGATTAAATATAAATATGTTGTGATTGGATTAAGAAGAAAATAGTGTATATAGGCATAAAAATTTAAATTAAATAATTTAATGTTAAATAAAAATAATTTAATGTTAAATAAATAATTTAATATTAAGACATAAAAAATAATTTAATGTTAAATAAATAATTTAATATAGGCATAAAAAATTTAATGTTAAATAAATAATTTAATGTTAAATAAATAAAAGATTAAATAAAAATAATTTAATGTTAAATAAATAAAAGATTAAATAAAAAAATAATTTAATGTTAAATAAATAATTTAATATAGGCATAAAAATTTAAATTAAATAATTTAATGTTAAATAAATAATTTAATGATAATAAATAATTTAATGTTAAATAAAAAATTAAATATAAATTAATATTAAGACATCAATCGATCGATAAAAATAAAAATAAAAATAAAAAATAAATTTAATTTGTGCGATACATGTAATTAAGCACATACGCTTTATTTATTTGTATATCAAGATAATTTTTTCGAATATCATAATAAAGAGATAATAAATATATGTATACTTATTTATAGATATACTTTTATATTAAAATTGAGTGTATATACTATAACTAATAAATATGTCAATTAATAACGGAAAGAGGTAGAGTGGCGAAGTGGATTTAGAGTGTGAGTTTGGGTCCAAGCTTCCAAATGGTTGTGGGTTGACGAAACTTGGGAGGGAGGCGCCTATAAGAAAATTATGGGTTAAATTTCTTAAAACATTGAACCACTTTTTTGAGTCGACACGATCTTAGTCGGCGGATCGCGTCGGCGCCTTCCAAAAACATTGCGTTAATTCAATTTATTCTTGAGTGTCTAAACGCCCGCAAAAACGCTTTTGTGTCGTGAATGTCTATTTATGCGACGGCACTCTTGCCGACTAAAAGGCCTTTTTAGTAGTGCGTGAGAACATATTAAATGATAATTGGTTAGGGGAAGTAATGGACGTGGTACTCAGACTATTGAATAATTTCCCTAGATCATAATAGGTGGATTTATTATCAATAGGTTCTATGATGATTAATGACTTTTCAATCAAACATTAGTAAAATGTCACTAATTGTTAATTTTTTAATGATAGTTTGAAATTTTTGTCACAACAAATGTCACTAATTATAAATTTTAACGACATTTTAAAAATTGTCGCAAAAAATGTCACTCATTTTCAATTTTCAACGATAGTTTAAAAATTCACATACAAATGTCATTAATTGTAAGTTTTAGCTATAATATATTAAAAGCGGTGACAAAAAATTACTAATTGTTAATTTTAGTGACATGCAAAAATAATCACAAATAATTATTTTTAACGACAATTTTACTAGAACTTATTTTAATAGAACTTGATAGAAATTAAATTCAACTATTAAGACCTATTAATAATTTACCCAAATAGTAGTGAACTTTGTGCCCATGGCTTATTCTCACACTGAAATAAATAAATAAATAAATAAGTGAATTAGTGTGCTTATTTCTCACCTAACAAAACTGTGAACTCCATATCAATAAACTTACCCACAGGTTTGGCAATTCAATATTTTAATCTAAAAATTAAAAATTATTAAAAAAAAAAATTAATAATTTATATCAAAAATTAAAATTTCTCTTTTCTCTTTATTTTTACATATCTTTTAAAAAATGAAAAAGTCATTATAAGTACACTTTTTTTTTCCCTCATATTTTAGTTAAAAAATTACTAAATACCCTATTCCCAAACGAGGCTAAGTGGGCCTCACATCAAGTGGTACAATTTGTATGAACCTCATGTCTTAATTAGTATATTTATTGATACATTTATTAATGATTCTAGGATTACTGTTTCAAAAAAAATACAAATAGGGTAGTTGTGTTGTGAATTATGAAGTGATTTTTGTTCACTGCAAGGGTATTTTCAGGGTATTTTAATAATTGAAAGTGTGAGAAATTTATATTAAAAAGTGTAAGAAAATTTTAAAATATTTTTTGAAATTCATAAAAAGTGAATTAAATTTAGTGTTTAGTATATTGGGAGCTTTATTTTTTTTGTTTTTTTTCTTGTGCATGAAGGGCACTTATTAAGAAGACTTTATTACAAATGTGAAAAATGTACAAATTATTTTAAGAGAACATAAGAAACATAAAATTAACAGAAATTGATAATACCTTAGGATAGAGTGAGGGGGAGAGGAAGGAATCAGGAAGACGATACTCGTTCATGACCCAATCAGTTTTGGAGCCACGGGGTGCTCTTCCCTTGTAGAACACCAATGTCTTTCTTAACCCTAACAACCTCTTCGGCTCTAATAAGCTCACTATCTTCCTATCCGACCCTGTTGCCTTCCAAAATCCTGTTTCAGTAGTCCTGTTTGGCCTCCCTCCACTCCCATGCTTCTTGTCTCTTGGCACAAAAAAATACCACTCTCTCTCCCCTATCTTTGCCAGTCCTGTTCCACACACACAAATTTTTTACGGTTTTGTTTGGTAGCTCGAAATTGTGTGCACACAATGCACAATAATTTCCATTGCAAAAAAAAAACACAAGGCAAAAAAAAAAAAAAAAAAAATTGCCGAATAGGCAATTGGGATTCGGGAAGCCTCGAGCTCCTCACCTTTTCCCAATTTTTTAATTATATTATAAAAAGACGACTTAGGCTGATTTGGGAACAAGCTAATTTAGTAATTTTTTTTTTGACTATTTTGTTAAAATATGAACTAAAAAAAACTAGTATGTTTGGGATGACTTTTTGACTTTTTCCGAAAAGATGTGCAAAAAGTAGAGAGAAAAAAGAATTTTTGACCTTTTAGTATAGGTCGTTGACTTTTTGGCTAATTTAATAACTTTTTGACTTTTTGGCTAAAATGAAAGGTTCCCAAACGAGGCCTTAACACATGATATAATAAACTTTAAGTTATCAATCATTAAAAATAGACCTAACAATATACATAGACAGTAGGGTCTGAGTTCTGCCGAGCCTAAAGCTTAACTTCAAAGTGGGACCCTTTTATATTGAAAAAAAAATTCATGAATAAAATGATAAATTATAACTTTTTTATTTGTTTGTAGCTATAACAAAATTTACTTACACATATAATCATTAAAATTATAAACAAAACAATTTAATAAAACAAAATTAGAACAAAAAAATTAAGGAAAAATTATTCAATTAAAATTGATAAAGACCTAGGTAAAAAAATTTGAGCAAAATTATTTATTCCACTAAAATCTAATAGATAAAGAAGGTAAAAATAAAAAATAAAAAAATAGGGCCCATATATTGTATGTAGTATTTTTCTTGAGCCTAAACACTTTTTTTTTTTAATATATATTTTCATTTTAATAAATATGGACCAAACTACACTTATAAATAAATATGGAGTAAATCATACATGGATCCAAAAAATATTTTGAGGCCCTTTAAATTGATCCTAAAACCAAAAAAAAAAACATTAAGCCTATAATATTTTACCAAATTTAGGGGCCCTATTTTTGGGCCAAATTTAGGAGCCCTATGCTATATATGTTTATATGTTATACCAAATTTAGGGCCCTATTTTTTTTTTTTTTTAT
Organism: Camellia lanceoleosa; assembly: GCA_025200525.1. NCBI lineage: Eukaryota > Viridiplantae > Streptophyta > Magnoliopsida > Ericales > Theaceae > Camellia > Camellia lanceoleosa. The sequence goes on from CM045763.1 coordinate 205,447,249, forward strand.
TCATATATTTAAATTTAAATAACAACAATGATTCATCCTTTTTAGGACCCCTTTGGACCCCCTCTCTCTCATTGGTCACCTTTTTCTTTTTTTCTTTTCTTTTTTTTTTTCCTCCAATCACCTCTTGCCACGTGGCAAAGGGGGGTAAAGGGGGTCCCAACCTTTATTCTTTTAATAAATATGGGCCAAACATATTTATAAATAAATATGGACTAAATTATACATGGGCCCAATAAAACATTTGGAGCCCTTTGAATTGATATTAAAATCTCAAAAAAAAAAAATTTGAATCTATAAAAGGCCAAAATATAAGACCTAAGGCACAAACCTTACCTGCCTTGAGGCAGGACCGGCCCTGCATAGACATGAAGTTAATAATCCCATTCACATGCAACTCTGTGCATGATAACAGAAAAGATAGACAAAAATAGAGCACACAATTATAAAGATAACAAAGGCGACAATACTTTTTAAAATCAATCACTCAGTTTGGTTTCATTTTTTAAAATTTACTTTTGAGAAAATTTTATTTTTTCGTTTTTCATATTTTTCTGTTCTTACTGAATTTTTTTAATATTTTAAGTAATTGTTTTAATTTTTAGACACACTTAACATAAATACACTTAAAAAATGTAATATTTGAAAAAAAAAAATCTTTACAAAATTTACTAAATATCAAAAATACAAAAAAAAGAAAACAAAAATTCAGTACATTTTTTATATTTTTGTGCATTTATTAAATTTTTAAAATTATTTTTTTACAAATATTTTACTATTTAGATACATCTAAATAAGGTGCATCTGAAAAGTTTTAAAAAAAATTTGCTTAAAATTTTAAAAATATTTATTAAAAACAAAAAAAAATACAAAAATAAAAAATTTAATTTTCAAAAAACTAAATCGATTGCGTCAAAAACGTAAGCAAATGCCTAACAATGTATATCAAACAAGGGCCCAAAAATAGGCCCAATGGGCCGGATTGGACCCTCCCGTCCAGATCTGGACCGGAGGCAAGCCACTGCCATCAAGGGTCTGGACTGTCTCCGTCAAATCAGATCCGGTCCAGTCCCAAATTAGGCCTATTTTTGGGCCCCTTTTCGATAATCCAAACCGTTCATATTTTAGGATTCGTTGAGTATATTATCCCTGTAAAAAATCACGTCGATCAGATAACAGATACTATGTATTCGGATTACTTTTGTTTGGAAAAAAATGGACGGTTAGAAATTAACGGTTCATAAAAAAGTGAACCGAATACATAGTATCTGTTATCCAATCGACGTGATTTTTTACAGGGATAATGTACTCAACGAACCCTAAAATCTGAACGTTTTGGATTATCGAAAAAGGGCCCAAAAATAGGCCCAATGGGCCGAACTGGACCCTCCAATCGGCAAGCCACTGCCATCAAACAAATAAATAAACTAGTAACCAATTTGTAAGGGTTCAAAAGCAGCAGTACCATCAGTGGCGGGGTCACGATGTTGATTCAAAGGAGGCAATAATAAAGTAAAATATTGGCAAATATTTGAGTCTAACGCAAACTTAAACAAACACAGTTTACAAATAGTGTTATTCATCCCGTTATACTTTGAGTCTAACAAACTTAATCCCATTCTAATCACAATATTGATTTAGATTGTAATGTTCGTCTCTAAAGCAAATATTTTATTGAAAGATTCAATTAAAAAAAAATAAGTAATCATTCTATATATTTGTACATATATTCATTACGGAAGGAGAAAAAAAAAAATATAAAAATAAATTAACAACTATTATAAAAAAAATAAAAAATAAACATTTAAAGGTAAACTTTATAACATAATAAAGGTGATTTCTGTCATAAAATAAGCATTTAAATAGTACAAATTAAAGGAGAACTACTTTAAAATAAAGAAAAAATATAAGTGTGCATATTCAAATTTAGAAAGGACAAATTGAAAGAAGTAATTATAAACTTATAAAACAACCAAGATTTTAAAAAGTTTGGGTATCATATCTGATTTTGTAATTAATTTATTTGATATTAGACTTATAATCATTCGGAGAAGAATGCATACCGGGCAAATCCCAAGGATCATGATGGTAGATATTGAGGAAACCGATGATATCAGGGCGCAGTTTTTTACCGAAAATCATGTTTTTGAGGTAGAAGCTGAGAAGTTCTTCTTCGGTGGGGTGAAACCGAAAACCTGGCAATTCATGAAGCTCAGATGTTGTTGAATCTGATTCCTCCATCATCATAGTTCTTACTTACTACTCGATCGGGTGCGTGGTTGTTGTTGCAACTATTTATTGTTGTCAAGTGGCTTTGCCTCTCTGCCTTTGCTGCTTCTGGGGTTGTTTTCTATAGAGTTTTGTTTTAAAAGCAAAGCTTTTAACATGCACTCACCACCGCAGACAATGAAGCACACTCTCAAGGATTTTATAGATAGATATGAGTGCTGCCCTGTATGTAAAACAAAGTTACTTGACTTTGACTTGGTTTTTTTTTTTTCAAAAAAAAATTATTAGTTTTAAATGAGTTAAAATTAAATATATTTTAAGGTAAGTTTAAAGGTGAAATTACGATTTAGTGTTGTCAGAAAATATATATATATATATATATATTTCAAAAAAATGATAAAATATTAATAACTAAATCATAAATTTTTTTTTACTAATGTGTAATAATTTTTCAAAATCTGTCTTGAATGATAATTTTTCCAAGTTTAAACAACTTACTAATTAGCTTAATCATACGTATTATAAAAAATTAAGTTAATCTTTGCTTCAAAAATAAACAAATCAAATTTAAATATATTTTGAAACTTATTAAGTTTTTAAATAACTAACTAAATTAGCTCAACTTAATTATACACATTATAAAAAGGGAACAGATTTCCTCAAGTTTCAAATTTGAATGGAAGGGTGTTTTTTAGGCTAATGAAGCTCATCATGAGTATTATTTTGATAATTCAAACTATTCAGTTTGTGAGTTGTAACAACTCAAGGGTAAAAATGAAAAGAAAAATTCTTCAAAATAATAATTTATTATTTTCATTAAAACTAATAGCATGTTATTATTAACAAAATAAATCAATTGTTGAACTTAATGCCATAAACACTCATAAAAATAGACTTTTTTCTCATATATATATATATATATGTGTGTGTACTAGAAGGATGACAAAACTGCGTGAATGATATTATTCTTTTCTTTTCTTTTCTTTTCTTTTTTTCCCTCTAACCTATTCATAGTATTTTTACTTCGTAGGAACTGCTTAGAGAATGTGATTTTTTTTTTAAAATTGTATTGTTTAGATAATTAGTCTTAAATCCATAATTTGTATCTGTAAATTTACCCAGAATCATTCATAAATAGTTTAGATTCATTTTATATAAAGATTCACAACATACAAATTAAATCTCAACCATACAATTTCTTTTTAGGTAGAATTTCGTAATTGAAATTTTGGATTCACTATAAAGATTGTAGACAGATAAATAGATAGATGCGATAAGTTCTCATCTATACTTGCATCTCTCTATACTCATCCATGCTTTTCTTGTGTGCCTAAATTTGGACTCACATTGATAATCTGAACTGTCTACTTTATAAGTTTCGTAATAAAGGTTATTTAATACAAAAAAATAATTTCATCAAATATCTATAAACACACCAAAAAAAAAAAAAAATCGCATTTTATTTTATAAAATGAATAGAAAATAGGATTGTAAATTTAAACTATTTATTTTATAAAATAAAACGTGATTTGTTTCTGTATTTATAATTGTCTGATTTTGTATGAACAACATTTACTATGAAGTCTATAAAATAGACGGTTTGGATCATCAAATTGAGTCTGAATTGAGACCCACAAGAGAAGTATGAATGGGTATGAAGAGATGACATATGAAAGGGAACTTAGCCCTACATACATATACAGAAAGTCAAGGCATTCAAATTTTGGGTCTCAAATTTTGACGAACAATAAATTATGTGGTGGAGATTGAAATTATGTATTATAAAATTTATTTATAAAATAAAATTTATGATATATTACACTGACACCCCTAAAGTTTATCTTTAAAACCGATTTCTCCTTAAGATTTCAAAAATTACGCTAGACCCTGTCAGTATTTGTCTCTTAACAAAACTAACATAAAATTTTCATTGACCTTAGTACCCTACACAAGATGTGAATTTTCCATTTTACCCTCAACTTCATCTTCTCTTATATTTCTTTCTTAAAGCTCTCACATCTGCTATCTCCACATTCCATCCACCATCTTCACCTTCCATCCCAACCATCATAGACTGATGCACCCACACCATGGTCTATCCTTACTCTATCATCAGCCACTACTATGAGGCCAAATCAAACCCAAACCCTTAGATGATATTGTTCTTGGGTTTGCAAATCTCTCGTTCTCTCTCTAAAACATATTGTATATTATGTGAACAGTAATGCTAGGGATGATGAAAAATATATCATGAATATTATCATGAAAGATTCTCAACCTTTGAATTACCCATACAATATAACACTACACACTAATCAAGACTAACCAAGGAATGAAAAATTTTCATAATATATTTCATGATATATTTTTCATGATCCCTAACCTTCCTCTTATATGAATAGTAAGACATCTTGTATTGATAAAAGATAAACATTTGACTATCCAAACCCACTTTTATACCACAATATATATATATATATATATAACTGTATAGAGAGAAACCAGTCAAATCTGTGAATTAGAGAATCACAGATTGAGAAATCTATTTTCATGTGTAGAAAATGTGTACATATATATAATATCAAACCTAGTTCACTGTCCAAATCCAAACCTATTTTTCTTGATCATGTGTACAGACATATACATATATACATATCAAACCCAATCCACTGCCAAACCCATTTTTCTTGATTTCTCGGCAAGTAACCAGAGGAGCTAATCGACAAATGTGCGACGACGGAACCATCACTTTTGTTCTTCACGAACGGCTTCTTCACATCCTGCATTTGCTCGGCCTCATTGATCTTGAACTTCAAGCACCTAAACATCTTGTAATTAATCTTCCCTTGCCCTCAACCTCCATCTTTTCCTATCCTATGTCCTTCTCTCTCTGTTTGTATGTACATATATGTATTTATATATATATATATATAGATTTTATAGTCTCAAAAACCCCACTCTCTCCCAAATCTTCGATTGATAACAATAGCAATGGTTGGTTGTTGAGTTTGAGTCTCTTCAAATTCCATCCGATTTGGGGTAAGTGTTCATGGCTATTGGGTTGTGGTGATTGTGGCAGGAAGTGGCTTATGGAGCTGTTGGGAGAGAGAGAACACGGGTTACTACTGTGCCTTTGGGCATGGTCATAGGCATATGTGGGTGTGTTTGGACCAACTTGGTAGTGGGTTGGAGCAGCTTAAAGGCAGAGAGGAGGAAGGAGATGTAGAGAGAGAAAATTTAGGGTTAAAATTGGTATTTTGAAAAATAATTTGCTGATATCAGTTCTTTCTATAAGTTGACCTAACTGTGGACTGCTAATGGAAGGAGAAAATTGTAATGGAATTGAAAATCATAGAAAGGAAAATACAATTTGCAAAACATAAGGAAAGAATCTGTAGACAAATCTCAAGTTGTCAATGTAATTTACACATAAATAATTTAAATCACATGATATTTTGGTAATTTCCCTCATACATATATATGCCTTGGTATTCTATGTCCTCTAATGAAGGAAGACCTGGACCTAACGTGGGACACCACCAAGAGTCAAGTCTTTAGATATTAAGGTCACCTAAATGGTGGGTTCCACACGGTATAGGAAATTATTTGGTGTTTGATGGTGCCACTAGCACACATATTGCGGTGGAATGGTTCTCCTTTCCATCTTTATCTGCATACCTCGATAAAAAGTTATAGACCTTGTTGGGGAAGGGTTGTTTGAGTTAGGGTTTTTTGGGTTAAAATAGTTAATAAAGATAAAATAAATTAAAATAATTAATAAAATAAAATATTATATTTAATTTATAATTATTTTATTTATTCTTTTAAAATCATTAAATCAATTAAAAAAGAGTTAATTAGTTTCTCAAATATAATTATTTCAGCTATGTTAAAATAGTAAAAATAAATGAATAAATAATTAAAATAGTCAACTTTTTAAATAAGATCATAATGTTTTATAATTTGTTATCGGCTTTTTTTTCTTTTAAAAAACAAAATAATAAACGTGTTTAGCATATACCAAAAATTTTAAACATAAATACAAACAAAAATGCATAATTAAGTTTGGTGAATTGTTTGTGATGGTGGCTAGCGGTGGAGGTTGAATGGATATGGTGATCAATGGTGGAGGTGGTTGGTGGTGGGGACGGTTGGAGGTAATCATCGGAGTTGGTGGCCGTAGTGTCAAGAGGTCATGAGTTGGTTTAGGAACCCCTAAAACATAGTTGAAGATCACGTGTAGTGATTGTCTGATTGTCAAAACCAATTGAAAGGTGATCGAAACTTACTAGAGGGTCGCTTGTGCGGTGATGGCTAATGGTGGTTAGTGGTAGCGGTTTGAAGCAGGAAGTGGTGGTTGGATATAATGGAAAAAGGAAGACATAACGAAAATATGTTTTAAAAATAAGTACAAATGCATAACCAAAGGACTCTAGCTAATCAAGGGGCTCTAACCTAATTGGCTAACCCTTTGGCCGCCAAGTCTTTCTTAAGAGGTGGTCTTGGATTTCATTAGATTTTCTTACAAAGTGTATAGATTTAGTTTGAACTCTCCCGAGTTGTTAATCTAACAATTAACCACTTACTTTCGTTGATAAAAATAAATAAATAAATAAATACAAATACATTTTTTAGGGGTTCCTAAACCAAATACATTTTTTTTTTAAATAAAAGAAAAACAGAAATTGAAAATGTTACCAAATACATTACATGTGGTTTAAAATGGAGCTAGCAAACAAATTGAGAGGACTCAAGATGGACTATATTGGTTGACAGAGACGTCAGCACACGTTTTCTTTGGTTTTTTCCTTGACTAATTTCCTTCAATTTTTTGGATTTTTACAGGAAATTCCTTTTCAAGGTCTAAAATTTCTATTAACAATAAGTTCTCTGAAGAATTGAAATCATAAAGCAATTTCAAATTTTTTTTTTGGGGGGGGTAAGCATTCAACGATGAAGAAGTTTGATTAATGGAGTATCAACACCATTGAATTGGTCATAATAACTAGGTGTCGCATATTTGATGGGCAGTTAAAAAAAATGGTAATAATAATTGTGAATCATCATAAAGTACCCTTATTTTATTGATTTCACCATAGTTTCGTTTTTCAAAACAACAACAACAACAATAAAAGAGTGGAAATATAAAGGGTCCGAATTGTCTCCAATTCAGATCTAAAATAGTTCAGTCTAGTTCGGCCCATTTTGTTTACTTTTGGACCTCTTTTCAATAATCCGAATCGTTTATATTTTGGGATTTCTTAAGTACATTATCTTTGTAAAAAATCATGTCAATCGGATAACGATCTTGTATTCGGATTACTTTTGGTCGAAAAATTAACGGTTCATAAAAAAGTGATCCAAATACATAGTATTCGTCATCTGATCGACGTGATTTTTTGTAGGGATAATGTACTCAACAAACCTTAAAATATGAGCGGCTTAAATTATCAAAAAGGGGCCCAAAAGTGGACCCAATGGGCAGGACTGGACCCTTCAATCCAGATGGTGGACTGGAGGCAAGCCACTGCCAAATATAAAATAAATCATGCTTACGTTTTGTTTGTGTTGGAAAAAATAATTTTATGGTGACTTTAATGTAAAATTAAAGTAGGTCTCAACTATTGGTTGAGGTAGGATTAAATGAGTTTAGATTCTTTATAACAAGGTCTTTACACCACAAAAAAAATGACTAAAAATCATTAAGAATTGAATGAAAAATTATCTCATAAAGTTGGCCTCATGAATGGGGTGTTGGGAATTGTGTATAACTACCAATTCCGCATTGATTGTAGATGAAAGTTTTGATGGGTATTTAAAGGGTAATTCTATTTACACACCATATTTACTCTCAATACACATTATTTTTTAATTCCTATTGTATCCCTTAGCTAAATTACCCTTAGACCTAACCCAAAAACTCAATCATTCACACACCACACTAGCTACCACTATCACCATCGGCACCGCCACAGCCATAGCCTCTCTTCTTATTCCTATTCTTTCTTCTTTTCCTTTATCTCTACTAGTGCTCATCGACGTTGCTGCCCTCAGATCTGATCTGTGAAGAACCCAATTGATCTCAAACTTCACACTTCTCCGCCGACCACCTCACCCCAGGTCGCCTCTCCTCGCTACAACTCGTGTTGTCCTTCTCCGTCGCCGACGAAGATTTGAAACCCTTGGCTAGAATGAATTGCTATGGTAGGTAATGAATCGCGATGGCAAAAGAGATAGAAAAAAAGAGAACCCAGCTCAACACTCTGTTTCTCTCTATCCAAACTCCCAATTCTTCTTTCCTCTCTCTCTCTTTCTCTAAAAGTCATAGCACCAGCATCTAAGTAGCATAACTCCAAAATGGTCTATATAATGGATGCCTCAGTTCGATTTCGCTCAACCCTGGTCCAACGCCTTCTCAGAAAAGGCTACAAAGTCTATGCTGCTATTCAGAACCATAATCAGTCAATTTATAGAGTTTTTTGCTGATTATACTGCTTATATACAGATTATGATTATATATATGGGTTTTATGATTAAAGCTTACATGGATTAAATTGGACTGGCATTGGGCAATGGGGCTGAGAATGTGGCGATAGTAACAGACGGTGACAGATGTGGTAGTAATGGGTGGCTGTTGAGGGTTAGGGTTAGGTTAGGGTTTAGGATTGAGAGTTGAGGAAAATAAGGGTAATTTTGGATTTTTTGAAAATTGATGGCGTGAAAGGAGAAGAAATCAAAGAATTGAAAATATGTGTTGTGTGTATTGAGAAAATGATGTGTACTAAAAGATTTAATGGTGTCTAAATAGAATTATCTGTATTTAAACTTCAAGATTTTGACAAGAGCATGAGCCCTTTAGGGCATCCAAATTTTCTGAAAAAAAAAAAAAAGAAAAAAAGAAAGAAGGAGTTATGGATGCTTTAAGGATGGGCTTAATGGACTTGGGCTAAAACTACAGTCTAAATTGGTTATGAAAAATTTCCACGCGCACCGCCTGCCTATTCGGACTGGGTCCGGGATCTATGATCCGTGGATCTTGGGCTTGAGGCTTGTTGGAATGGGTTAGGTTTGGGCTGGGCTGGATTGCTGGTCCACCAACCTAATCTTTTTGGGCCAAGCCTGTCAAGTGGCTGAAGATATGCATATACACACATGTGTATATTATGTGTAACTCACTCATTGAATCTCCATCAATTTTGTAGGAGTAATGGGCTACATCGGTTGCTAGCCTTCATGGCTGGAGGCTCCTCCTCTCTCCTCCATGGTGTATAAATAGAGACCTACTTTTTTGGTTGACACACATAATTTTTTAGTTTCCAGATTATATAATCAGTTTGTTCATATAATTTTCCTCTTGTGTAAGAGAGTGCTATCATTATCAGTTCGCCAAAGCTAACAGAAGGCGTTTCTGCATTAGCGAGTCTAAACCATTTTATCTTTAGAGACAGATGCTGATGTACCTCCAACACCCACAGTGAGGTGATGAATTTGTTTTAAGGAGACTGTGATATCACATAGGCTTTAATTTGCTTTCTTTACTATTTTATTGTATTATGTATTTTTGTGCAATATGGTTGTAATTTCCAACATGTTTTCGTATTCTGTAATTTTGTTTGATTAATCATGAATCTATTTATCTTAGTTAATTACACAATTTAGCCAACAATTTTAAAACATATTTTATATATTTTTCATGCAATTGATTTAATAGATTCATATGTAAATTAGTTTTTTTTCCTCCGTAAGTTATAAATTGTTGTACCTATTACAATGGAGGAAAAAAAAATAGTGTTGCTTGCTAGTAGCCCACTGCTGCAGTCCCATGAATTTGCTACTAGTGTTTTATGTGATAGAATTTATTTGCCCAGGTTTTTTTTTTTTTGGGTTTCTGTGTTATGTTTGCAGACTATATCAAGAACTTCTATGAGAACTGTGAGAATCCGAATATAAAAATTAAGTAAATAATTAAATAATAATATTACAATTTCAAATATTTTGGAGGTGAATTCTAAGGTGCAAATTAAATATTATTGGAGGATCTTTTAATTAATTTTAAACTTAAAATAAATTTGTGGTGGAAGTATTTAATTTAGAGGCAAGATTTATTTATTTTTTAAAAAATATTGAGGGCAAGTTAGTAAGTATATTTTGTTATAATAATAGTTATATTTTATTTAATTAATGTGTTAGAAAATAAAGTAATACAAAAGATAATAAATTAGAGCCTTTTTGGTTAGATATATATATAGGAACCCTAGGTTGCCTAACACTTATATAGCAGCAGCCCCTTAGGGTTCATAGCAGCAGCAGGAGGCAGCCACGGGAGAGAGCAAAGTTGAGAGAAAAGAAGAAAAAAAAAAAAAAAAAAAAGGGGTTTGCAAACAGTGAAGGATTTTTTTTGGGTGTGTTCTCTAGCTTTCTTCTTCCTTTTGCTTTTGTTTTTTTATCCTTACTCTATTTGTAATGACCCCAACACGTATGACGTAATTTTCTGTAATTAATTATGTGATTATGTGATTTAATTGAAGAAGACCTGTTTGAATTAGAAAATATCTGTTGGAATTATAATTTCGGGAGTGAAATTGAAGACTGTAATGGGATCAGAAAACGAAATTGAATATGTCTAAGTGATACTGGGACTGCTTAGAATCATCTGAGAAATTTAAATTGAAGACTGAATTCCGTCTGAATCGCTAAGGCTTGTTTGGCTCAAGTTATGGGCTTAAGTGGTTTGGCTTATTTGAGTATATGATATATATGACTTAAGAGATAGAGATTGTTGACCATTTGACTCACAAAAGAAAAGAAAAATCTGGAAGAAGAGAGAGAGAGAGAATTCGGGGAAGAGAGAAAGGAAGGGGAAAAGAAGAGAAAGAAAGGGGAAATCAAGCTCCAATTAAGAACCCAAGGTAAGAATTTCTTCTCTAATTTTTGGAAAAAAGGGAGAACCCCCATGGATTTCAAGAAATGAAGCTCTTAAGTGCATGATTATGGTTTTTCATCTTAGTTCATGGGTTTAATCTTGTTTATGATTCATGTGAGTTTTGAATTGAAGATATAATGGTTAAATCATGTTGGTTTTCAAGTGTTTTGGGCCTTGATGTTTATAAATGCTGAAGTGGGTTGTGAAAAAGTGAGATTGAAGCTTGGAAAGAAGAACCCAGAATTTCAGATTCGCAGGTCCGCCGGCGAGGTATTCGCCGGCTAAAACAACCTTCCAGAAGTTTTGAAAAGTTGTCCGGGGCGCTCGAGCGGCCAAGGTTGCGCCAGCGGAAGGAGTTATTTCAGGAAAAGTTTGGGAAGTTGTTTTATGTGATTCTAACATGTTAATGACATCTTTTAGCATCTCATGAGCATGAATTAAGTAAAGAAAGATTGGAATGAATATGAAAGAATGTAAAAGAAGTATGGAATGGTATGAATTATGTGATGATGAATGATAAGAAATGTATTATATTGTTGATGAATTGCGGTCAAGAAGTGAAGACCGTGCCATCGGTATCGGAAACCCAATTGTAAGTAACATTATCGTAAAGATATGTTATTATGAATTATGTTTCAAAATGATAAATGATATGATGTGATTGAAATGATAATGTTTTCTGTGAACGAATGTTCTGTTTACGAATCTAGTATGGCATCCATAGTTAGTTGAAGTCGTGGGGCGAGAACATGCAGGCCCATGCGCTTTAGTCATGGGGGACGGCATGGAAGGACAAGCCCATGACTAGTTACGAGATCTCGGTATGTGTTTAATCGGTGTCCGGGACCGGTTACTCTAGTCGTTAGTCGACACATGTTACGCTATGTTATGTTCTATGGAGTATGCCATTACGTATGTTCTATATGATGACTGATTATGATTATGAATGTTTTATTACGGTTTTATAAGAAATGTTGGAATTCGTTCACTAACCCCTTTACGTTACTGTTACTTGCTGAGCTTTAGCTCACCCCCCGTATTTATGTATTATAGGTGAGCATTCTGGGAGTTAAGCCTAGGCGGAGTCTTTACTGACCCGCGGTTTTGGAAGCCTACCTGATGTTCTGTGTGCCTCCGAGTTGGGGCTAGGCCAGGAAGGCCGGTAGTGAGTTTTGTCTTATTGTGCATGTAGCATGTTTTGTAAATGAACTTTGTACATGTTATGTAAGGTTAGTGGGTAAATTAACTCATTTTTGGCATGTAATGTATGTTCATATTTATGCACAGCTCTTGGACTATAGTTTTGCATGTGCTTCCGCGAGCCCCATTTTACTTATGTTATGTATAGAAAGGCCTGTGGTAATCTAGGATTACTGGCCGGTCTCGTCACCAAACCTCTCGGGGCGGGTTTGGGGCGTGACACTATTACTATTTAATTCATTGATGGAGAGGTTGTGGGTTTATGTATTTTGTATATATATATATATTGCTAAGAAATTTGAGGTGAATGAATTGTGTATAAAGAATGGGTGTAATTCTGAGTTTAAAAATTTTGCACAGAATCACAAACTTTAAAAATCAAGAAACTATATCAGAAGAATGAATTTTGAACTGAAAATTTTACATCAGGTTAATTACATATTGAATTGTATACCAGAATTTTCTTATAATTTTTGGGAGTCAAAATCCATAAGAACTGATGCGTTGATCAAATCTGTCCAGAAAACCAGTACAAAACAGTAATTTCGGGAGTGTTATTCTATTTGGGTATAAATCCAAAAATTCTCAAATTAGCGTCATTAGAACCGGTTACAAGTCTAGTTTCGTACGTTTTTGGCCTTGCATTGATTGCTCGTGTATGTTAAGAGAACTGTCAATTTCTTTAAAGTGCTGCAGAAAACAACCTGTTTGGATATAATAAATTGTAGATAATTATTTTGATAAGCAAATCAAGTGAAACCAATTGGGTTTGAAATTTAGGATATATTAGATCATATCTGGAGGTTATTGGAATTTTTCGAATAGCGTGGAGTGGGTTTTGTAATTTTCAAAGTTAGCAAATAGGTTGAAAAGGCTTGTTTAAAATTTTGTTTTATCTTAAAGTCACAATTAATTAAGTTTTGACCGGAACCCATATCTTGGGTGATTTTAAACAATGAAGAACATGAACTTAGGTAATATTTAAGAGTAACCGTGAGTTGGGTTGAGCCGTGTTAGTGCGCTTTAGTTGAGGTTACTTAGTTCCTATTTTTTTAGTATTTTTAAATTAGTAGTGACGTGTAGTTTTCATATTGGTTCAGGGCACTAGTTGGACTTTCATACTCTATTCAAGGATTATATTATTTCGTTTCCAGGTGAGTAGTTTCATGCTACATATTTTTATAAATGTTCCCCTACCCTGAACTGTTGGAAAATTTAATTGTTGTTTCATGATTAAACTGTTTTGATAATTATTATATTATCAAATGAATCAAATTATTTCTGAAACATGTGTGAACTTGGCATACTGTAAACTATTTGTTTTGGTCTCATGTTTATAATGATGAACTACCATGTTTTATGAACCGATGTGTATTGAATATTGGGACCATGTGTGTATTTAGTCCAGGAAATTATTCCTTGTGTGCGGTGACTCGGCCACTAGGAACAGATCCGGTTTAGCGTGATGACTCTAGTGCTCAACGATTGTAAGGAACAGACCTTTAAAAATAACTAGGTGACCTTCAATCGGATCGACTTTGAGAAAAGGCCCAGGTGCCACCCTGAGGATGACTCCTAGTTCGGTATTGGATCCAACGGGGCTTATAGCCTGAGAAATGTGTGGCAGATTATTTGTTTTTATTGGTACCCAAAAAATTATTGGTGTTCATGTTATAATCTGTGGAAAATGTCTTTTAACATGTTCTTGCGAGACATGAGTATTTTAATGTCATTTAACATGTTCTTGCGAGACATGAGTATTTAAAGTATTGAACTGTGGAACCTTCTTTTTGAAACAAATAGTATTTGTCATTTAACATATTCTTGCGAGACATGAGTATTTTAAGTGTTGAACTGTGGAACCTTATTTTTGAAACAGATTGTATTTACCAAACTGTATGCCAAACTAGTTTCTATGATATATATTTTATTTTGGAATTAAACCCTGTTTTCAGAACTGTATTTACTATCCATGTTGCTACTCACTGAGCTATCAGCTGACTTAATTTTTATCACTTCTAAGTGTTAGAAGGACTTAGAGTGGACTCATGGCATAGCGGGGACTCGATTGCATGGACCTCTAGGGCATACATTTATTTGTTTTAGGTTGCTTATCGAGTTTTGTGCATACATTGTGGTATGTCACTGGATTGAGTATTGAATTATTTATTCCTGGGTTATCATCACAATTATTCTTCATGGTTTTGGGTTCATGTTTAGGCTTACGTGTGCCTTGGGCTAAGTCCCTGTGGGCCACGGCCGGTCATGCCCGGATTTAGGGTGTGACAAGAACCCAAGGGTGGGTGACATTGTAATTAAGGTTTGGGGTTTAAGTTCTAAGGTCACATGTTCAATTCCCCTCTCCCTTGGGCCAATCTCTTAGGCGAAGCATAGTTGGTTAGGAGGTTGGACCTCAAGTTGTCTAATCAACACTTGGTGTGAGTTCAATACTCCCCCGCTGTGCGAGTCCTGACTTAAGCGAAGCTTGTCTTGGGAGGTCGGGGCAAGTTCCCTGGTTATAGTCTCCTCGCTCGGAACGGCTAACAAGAAACCCTGGTAATCTCTACAAGGGGCGCTGCCTTGAACCTGCTGGAGGGTAGAGAGAATTTTCCTGTAACAAAAAAAAAAAAAAAAAAAGAACTTCTGTGGTAGTCTTGATTAGGATATTAATTTAATATTATATGCATGCTGCTGTTTAATGGTTTTCCCAGATTTTTTTCAAATTCAATAGGAGATGCTTAAATAATAAATAATAAAAAACAAAGCTAGATTTACATGCTAGTCATGATTACACATTCAATTGAATTTAAATTTACATAGAAGGCCACTATTACAGATTTGAATTCCTGATTACAAATTCGTGGTTAGTTTAGTAAATTCATAAATGTAATGGTATGTTTTAATGTTTCAATTTAATAAGAATGCTTATTTGTTTTAAGTATAATTTTATCCTATGAACATGGTTCTTGATTTCCTACCATGATTTGTATATTTCTTTTTATTTTATAATTTAATTTGCATAGTTATGATTGTTTAAGTTTTAGTTGATATTGACATGCTAATTATTTTTTAGTTTTCTAGTATAATCAACATGTTCAATATTTTTTTCATTCTAGTTTACTTCACATGTTCATTAGATCCTAGATTTGGAGGATAATTTGCATGTCCTAATTTTTTTTTCTAGTTTTTAGTTTATGTTTCTTGAATGATTTACATGATCTCATTTCTAAAATAATTTACATGTTAACTGCTAGAAATATTCACATGTTTGTTTCATGGTTATTGTTTTGTAAAAATTTCATATAACTCTAGCATATTAAATTTTTAATTTAAGTATTTGGAGTTATAAAGATTTTGTAACTTGTTTATATTTATTTACTTGTTTATTGTGTAAATTAAATTTTAATTTAATTTTGGACTTTTAAGTTTTATGTGTGTAACTTGTATAGCATTTTAATTTGTACTTAGTTTTGCTATTCATTTATTGCTTTTACAGCTTTTCCAATTTTTTGTTTTGTATTTTGTTGTGTTTTGTGCTAACCTTCTTTATAGGAATACCCATTTGAAAGGGAATGAAAAAAAATACAAATCCAAATGGGTAGTATTTGGGACTGCAAAATCACAAATTTGGATTACTAACTTTTTGTTGAACAGAAATACCTAAGCAAGGAAAGGAGTTTTAGACAAATAAGAATCCTTATTTGGATTTGTTTCATTTCTTATAATTTGAAACAATTTTTGTTTTGCTTGAGTTTAGTAGTGGCTAATTACTTAATTTTTTAAGCAAATTTGTTCGCTTGTATTGTTAGAAGTATTTTATTTTCTTATAATTGTTGTTGTAATTTTTTACATCACTTGTAATTTGTTAGCAATTTTATTTTAATTGCATGTAAGTTTGAAACTAGGTTTGTCTTAACCTAGTTCATCCTTTGAAAAACTTAATTCTAAAAATTGTTTCCCATGGATTAGGAGTCAACATGCTCTTGAAAGTTTTGTCTAAGGTTAACTGGGTTTTAAGTGGGACCAATGTGACCCCTCCAGTCATCTTGGAAACATTCCTGACCATATTCGATTCTATGGAAGTGGTGAGACTAGTTTTGAATTAAATTGCCAACTTTAAGATTTTCTAGTGTTAAGTTTAATTTCTAGAAATGCAAAATAGTGAAACTATGTTGTATTTTTCATAAATGACAACTGTTACTAATGCTGTTGCTACTAATGTTGGTAGGGATCAAAACCTCGGGGCAATTGGCTTACCAACCCCTACTACTATGACTTGTAACGCCCTCAAAATAAACCCATAATACATAATATTAACATGCGGAAATATAAGGAAATAAAGTATCTTATTTCATTCATCAGAGTACCATAAAATAAAAACATCATAATAAATGCCCTATGGGCTTACATCTTGCCAAGCCAACACTTGGACACAATTCCATGAGTTCTAACTCAAAACAAATAAAGCCCTAGGCTTGAAAGTTTACAAGTTGTTCAAATAAAACAAATAAAATAAAGCAAGTCTTCGAGTCCAAATCCTCACAAGCTAAGTCCTTGGAGGTAGTGAACCACCTGAACCTGAAAATGAAGTTCCCATATAGGGTGAGCCACAGCCCAGTAGAAAAATACTAAACCAAGCATAAGAATTAACTAAAGCATTAGCATTCGATACATGGT
This sequence comes from Camellia lanceoleosa, assembly GCA_025200525.1. Classification (NCBI taxonomy): domain Eukaryota; kingdom Viridiplantae; phylum Streptophyta; class Magnoliopsida; order Ericales; family Theaceae; genus Camellia; species Camellia lanceoleosa. The sequence continues at coordinate 205,464,275 of CM045763.1, forward strand.
TAACACAAGATAATCAATTTCCACTTTCATGACACGAATGTCTACATTGTCTATGACATATTGTCTATGACACCTTTCACTTTCCAATATTTATTCAACTTTCCAATTATATCATTATGGCTCAGAACCTGGCCAACTATAATAGTGATCCAGATGTCACAAAAAAAATAAGTGAGACTAAAGCTCAAACCACAACACTTTCATACTTTCAACTGATACACATTATAATGATGTATCATATCAACAACAAATAGCAATATTGCTATTATCAATAAGCATACATATGAGTGATGCTACTGGAGTCCATCCCCTATCTCCTCCCAACAAATCCGGTTTAGAGGTACATCCCCTATCTTCTTCTAAACCGTGGAGTTCATCCCTTATCTCCTCCAAACAACATGCATATGCAATGAAACACACAATTGCCATATACAACACATAATCAATACAAGTAATGTTCTGTATTAATTCAACAGTCAACATAAATGACTTAATTCCAGTTATACCTAAGCCACATGCAAGGTCTACAACAATCACGACTATCCTCCACCGATAGCCCAAAATAGTTATTTCTAAGCAAGAAATAAATACAACAATGAATGTAAAATCAACATTCTCATAGGCAAGTATTTAAACTACCCAACTATATCATTAATCTCATAATTTCCCCAACTTCATGAATTAAACCCAATTTCACATTTTTCCCTTAAATTAATTATACAAATTAATCTAAGCCAAAACCCTAAGGTTTCTCCCAAAATTACCAAACTACCCCCACATACCAAAATACCAACACTTAGGATTAAAGCGTATAAATGGAGTAGGAAATCCCTACCTCGAAGCAAGAACCCGAAAAGAAGAAGACGGAGATGATAGCCCAAATTCCAAAGTGCTCCAAATCAACAACCGTTCAGATTAAATGGAAGCCCTCGACCCACTCTACCTTTTTAATGAAGGAACTAAGTTAGATACTCACTCTAAATAGATGAAACCTAGGAGAGAAGATGAGTTGGGAGAAAGAGAACTCGTAACCTAGGGTTTTAAAAACTGAAAGGGGCTGAAAAACTGTTTTAAAACACGCTGCTGCGTATTTAAACTCGACAGTTCGCCGAAGCGGCGTACACACCGCCGGCGTAAAGAACAAAATAAGGTCCGCTCGGCGCATGGTAACCGCCGGCGAGATTTCCATTCCAGAACCCACGCGGAGAACACACCACCCGCTCGAGCGTCAACAATACCGCTCGAGCTCAACCCGCTCGAGCGTATAAAAACCCGCTCGAGCGTAGAACTCTCACCTGCAGAAGTTTTGCAGGGACCAAAAATGCTGGAAGAGTGTAAACCCCGCTCGAGCGCAGGAATGTCCGCTCGAGCGGAAAGGCTAAAAACTGGGCAACTAGTTTTGGTTCCTAAGCTCAACCAACCTGTTCCAAACCCGCCCAACACATCCTATAACTCCAAATAAGAAAATATAGGACGACAACAACCCTTACACAAAGATAGAATCTACGGAACCTAAGTCCGGATACAAACATCAACTGGGAAAAGACCGGGGTCGCTATAACTCTGTAGTCAACCTAGTTGTCGTGACATCTTTGGTCAACCCTTTTGTTGCCCCTGCTGTTCCAGGAGGCCCGCTCAACCATCATGAGCACTCAGAGAAGTTCACGAGAGTGAATTTCAAGAGGTGGCAACATAAAATGCTGTTTTACCTGACTACTCTTAGCTTTGCAAGATTTTTGAGTGAGGATCCACCAGTCGTGGAAGAGAATGAGCAAGACAAGCAAAAAGCTTATGGCTCTAGATGCTTAGAAGCAGTCAGACTTCCTTTATCGGAATTATATTTTGAATGGCTTGGCAAATTCACTTTTCAACGTGTTTTATGCCAAGAAGTCGGCAAAGGAGCTGTGGGATGTTTTGGATAAAAAGTACAAGACCAAGGATGCTGGAGCGAAGAAATTTGTCGTTGGCCGGTTTCTGGACTTCAAAATGGTGAACTCAAAAACCGTCATTAGTCATGTCCAAGAATTCTTGGTAATTCTGCACGTGATTCATGCAGAGGAAATGTTCCTAAGTGAATCATTCCAAGCAACTACATTGATTGAGAAACTGCCTAATGGATGGAAAGACTTCAAGAACTACTTGAAGCATAAACGAAAAGAGATGATAGTCGAAGAACTCAATGTTAGACACCGGATTGAGGAAGACAACAGGAGGAAAGGGGGAAATACCTCCATTATAAAAGCAAACGTGGTTAAACATAGCCAATTCTCGAGGGTAAAAAAGAAACCACCAACAGACAAAAGCTTAAAGCTAGGGGCAAAAGGCGATGTCTCCAAAAGGCCGGTCTACAAATCGTAAGAACCTACTTTTATGTTCAATGTAAAGGGCATCAACTGTGGAATAGATGGGCATCGGACGGTTAACTGCTGTAAAAAGAAGAAACCCAAAAAAAAGTACCCTCCACAGAACAAGAGTCGTGCCCACATGCTTGAAATGGAGGATCTGTCACAAGATGTAAATAACATGCATCTGCCAGCTGTCGTCTCAAAGGTGAATATGGTGGGGTCTAACCCAAAAAAATGGTGGGTAGACACTGGGGTCACTCGCCACATCTGTGCTGAGAAGAAGCTGTTCACAACCTTCGAACCGGTTTCAAACGGTGAGAAGTTGTTCATGGGGATTCTGCGACCTCAACTGTTGAGGGTAAAGGCAAGGTGGTCCTGAAAATGACTTCAGGAAAAGAGCTGACTCTGAACGATGTCCTATATGTGCCGGACATTTGTAATAACCTTGTCTTAGGGTCGATCTTATACAAGTATGGCTTCCGCATGGTGTTTGAGTCTGATAAGGTCGTGTTGACCAAGAGCGAGGTTTATGTGGGGAAAGGTTATATGCCAAGCAGTATGTTTAAGCTCAATGTAATGACTATTATCCCTAAGATTAATGAAAAAGCTTCTTCTTCTACGTATATGCTTGAGTCCCCTCAATTATGGCATGGTAGACTTAGTCATGTAAATTTTGACTCTTTGCAGAGATTAATCAAGTTAGATCACATACCATCTTTCAAGATTAATTCAAATCCCAAGTGTGAAACTTGTGTAAACGCAAAATTGACAAGGACATCTTTTTATTATGTTGAATGAAGTACCGAGCATTTAGATTTAATGCACAATGATGTGTGTGACTAGAAAGTCGTACAATCATGTGATGGCAACAAGTACTTCATCACTTTTGTTGACGATTACACTAAATACTGTTATGTGTATTTGCTTAAAAGCAAAGATTAGGCGATTGATAAATTTATTCTTTTCAAGAAGAAATTAAGAATCAACTAAGTCGAAACATCAAGGCTTTAAGAAGTGATTGTTGTGGTGAGCACGACTCCCTGTTTGCTGAGATTTGTGCTCAAACTGGGATTATTCACCAAACCATAGCGTCTTACTTCTCTCAGTCAAATGGTGTTGTTGAGCGGAAAAATAGAACGTTAAAAGAAATGATGAATGCAATGTTAATAAGTTCTGGTTTACCACAGAACTTGTGGGGGAAAGCAATTCTCTCTATGAATTACATTATAAATAGAATACCTTGGAAGAAAGTAGACAAGACTCCATATAAATTATAGAAAGGCTGCAAGCCTTCTTACGCGGCGGTATCTTGCAAAAGTGGCGACACCTACACCCAAGCGGGTTAGGACAGGTCCGAAAACCGTAGATTGTATATTCATTGGTTATACACAGAATAGTAGTACACATAGGTTTCTTGTGTACAAGTCTGATATTTCAAATATCCACAAGAATACCATAATGGGGTCATGGAATGCGTCCTTCTTTGAAGACGTATTTCCTCGCCAAATCTGAGGAGATGATCAAGAAGGAGTAAGAAAGCTAGGACTACCAAGTCTTTTGGCCCGAACTTCTTGACTTATATGTTAGAGTGAGAACCTCGAACTTTTCATGAAGTTGTGAGTGAAATTGACTCCATCTTATAAAACAATACTTGGGAATTAGTTTATCTACCCCCACGCTATAAGGCCTTGAGAAGTAAGTGGATTTTTAAAAGAAAGATGAAAGGGGATGGATTAGTTGATAAGTATAAAGCTAGGCTAGTTATCAAAGGATATAGGCAGCGAAAAGGCCTGGACGTATTCACCTGTGACAAAAATTACATCCATTCGCATGGTGATTACAATAGTCGCTTTACATGGTCTGGAGATACATCAAATGGATGTAAAGACAATTTTCTTAAATGGAGATTTAGATGAAGAAATCTACGTGGAGCAACACGAGGGGTTTTCAGCTACAGGGCAAAATAAAAAAGTCTGTAAGCTTGTTAAGTCATTATATGGTTTGAAGTAAGCTCCTAAGCAATGGCATGAGAAGTTTGACAATGCTATGTTATCAACTGGGTTTAGAATTAATAAGTGTGACAAGTGTGTATATGCTAAAGACACTGACAGATGTTATATCATTTTGAGTCTATACGTAGATGACATACTCATTATTGATAGTAATGATGAAATGATTTGAACTACGAAGAGATTGTTAAACTCTAAGTTTAACATGAAAGATATGGGCCTTGCAGATGTCATTCTGAGTATTAAGATTATTAGAACATCTAGTGGTATTGTACTTTCTCAATCTCACTATATTGAGAAGATACTTGACAAATTTGAAAAATCAGATAAGAATGTGTCTAGGACACTGGTAGACTTGAGTCTACATTTGACAAAGAATAATTGTAAGAGTGTCTCTCAGCTATCATATTCTCTAGTCATTGGAAGTTTGATGTATCTGATGAGTTGTACAAGGTTGGATATAGCCTACTCTGTTAGCAGGCTTAGTAGATACACGAGTAATTCGAATGCTTCTCATTAGAGGGGCATTATGTGGGTGTCAGGTTATCTACGCTACACCCGAGATTATAGACTGCATCATAGTAGATACTTAGCAGTACTAGAAGGATATAGTGATACTAATTGGATATCTGATATAAAGGACTCCAAATCCACTAGTGGTGATGTGTTTACCTTCGAAGGAGTAACTGTGTCTTGGAAATCTTCCAAGCAAATGTCTATATCAAGATCAACAATGGAATTTGAGTTCATTGCTTTGGATAAAGCAATTGAAGAAGCTAAATGGCTGCGCTAGTTCATTGAGGATATTCCACGTTAGCCAAAACATGTGACTGCTATCTGCATTCATTATGATAGCCAATCGGCAATTAAACGAGCATAGAGTAATATGTATAATGGAAAGTCTAGACATATCGGTTGTAAACATAATTCCATACGACAACTACTCTCTAATGGAGTTGTCTCTTTAGATTATGTAAAGTTTAAGGACAACATTGCGGATCCGCTAACCAAAGGGTTAACTTGAGAGTTAGTAGAAACGTCGTCAAGAGGAATAGGGTTAAGGCCTTTAATAATGTTATCAAAACGGAAAACCCAACCTAGTTGACGGGAGATCCCAAGATCTAAGTTTAAAAGGACAACCTAACTTCTTATAACGGATGAGTCACTAAAGAGGTAAATCCTCTTGCCCATTCCTTGGTACAGTGATACCCTGTGGGGGTGGAAGGTTAAGCTAATACTTTTAATGACCTAAGTGATATGAATAATCAACTGTGGTATAATGAGACACTTTGTATAGGTCACCTATGTGAGTACGAAGTAGGGCCATTTCTTTAAGAATTGGTAAGATCGAATTCTTTAAAAACATTCACTGAACCAGGCTAGTGTTCCAGGGCCATACCGAACACACCAATGTGAACAAGGACAATGGTTAGACTAACTCTTGTGTGAGGTATATTGTCTCGGTTTACACAAACGGCAGAACAGTTCATGACATCATATTCACTGGTCAGCTAGTAAATCCGATAGGCTTTCACTATGGAAGGTTCAAGGCCAACAATTAGCTTTTCTGATGCAGGGTTAGTCTATGTGCTCTCTCTTTGAGTCTTTGTTGTAAATGTTGTCCGTTTTCTTTATTTGGTCAATTTTTATTCATGTGGGGGATTGTTGGAAAAAATGGTTTTATGGTGACTTTCATGTGAAATTAAAGTAGGTCCCAACTATTGGTTGAGGTGGGATTAAATGGGTTTAAGTTTTTTGTAACAAGGTCTTTACACTACAAAAAGAATAACCGAAAACCATTAAGAGTTGAATCAGAAATTATCTCATAAGATTGGCCTCATGAATGAGGTATTAGGAATTGTGTATAACTACCAATCCTACATTGATTGTTGAAGAAAGTTTTGATGGTATTTAAATCTCAAGATTTTGATAAGGGCATGAGCCCTTTGGGATATCCAAATTTTTCGAAGAAAGGGAGTTATGGATGCTTCAAGGATGGCCTTGGGTCAAAACTATGGTCCAAGTTGGTTATGAAAAAATTGTAACATACTCGTGCGTGCACTGCCCACCTAGACCGGACCAGGCCAGGTTCGTGATCCGCGGGTCTTGGGTCTTGGCCTTGAGGCTTGAGACTTGCTGGAATGGGTTAGGTTTGAGCTGGGTCGGATTAGTGATTCACCAACCTAATTTTTTTGGGCAAAGTCTGTTAAGTGGCTGCAGATATGTACATACACACATGTGTATATTGTGTGTAACTCACACATTGAATCCCTATCAGTTTTGGGCATTACTCTAGCAATTTTGCTGGAGTAATGGGCTGCATTGGTTGCTAGGCTTCATGGCTGGAGGCTACTCCTTTCTCTCCCATGGTGTATAAATAGAGACCAACTTCTTTGGTTAACACATAGAATTTTTTGGCTTCCAAATTATACAGTAAGTTTGTTCCTATAATTTTCATCCTGTGTGAGAGAGTGCTGTCATTATTGGTTTACCAAAACTAACAGAAGGTGCTTCTATATTAGCGGGTCTAGGCCGTCGTATCTTGGGAGACAGACGCCGACGTATCCCCAGTACCCACGGTGAGGTGGCGAATTTGTTTTAAATATACTATGGTATTGCACAAGTTTTGGTTTGCTTTCTTTACCGTTTTATTGTATTATGTATTTTTGTGCAATATGGTTATAATTTCCAACATGTTTTCTTATTCTGTGATTTAGTTTGATTAATCGTAAATCTATTTATCTTAGTCAATTACACAATTTAGCCAACAGTTTGAACAAAAAATAGTTTCTATAAAAAACTTGCACTAAATAATAGTTTTTATAATTTTTATATTTAGTCAAAATAAGCAAAGTGTTAATAAAGCCAACTTTCAAGTTTCACCGTAGTTTAGAAGTGTCCAATTTTTGGACCATGACTTGGTCTCAAGTCGAGTGTAAGTTCTAAATATTTGCCAAGCTTTCTTGTTGTTGGCCAAGGATTTTCTAAATTTTATAAGCTTCAATTATTTCTCTTTTCCTCTTCTTTGAATTCTTTTTTCCTTACACAAATTTGCCATAATTATCAAACAATTATAAGGCAATTAAGGCAAAATAATAGAGTGATTCAACCTGCTCGAGTTAACTACAATGGACAAATTTTAAGTTAATCTTGAGGATAATAGGATATAGCAAGTGGCCAATACATTATTGTACGTTTAAATGAAATGAATTATATGAATCGGTAGTGGATTTTTTTTTTTTTGAAAATATTTATTTTCAAATTAAAATGAGAAAAATTGAGAAACAAAAAATTATATTCGATAAGATTTGAATTCAAATATTACATCACTAAATTGAGAATATCTGCATTTTTTGTATTCTTCTTCTACATCACAATATGCCGAATCGAATAGAGATTTCATGACTTCCATGTACAATTTGACTTGGAAGTCTTCCCCCCAGACTCCACAAAGTTTGAAGTGACCTCTCTTTCCTTGAGGAGATGGATGACCAATTATTTATTTACCTTTTTTAAAAAATTGATAGGAAAAAAAATTAGATATCAAGACAATTTTACCAAATTGGACAACCAACTCTTTAGAAAATAGGAAGGTTACAGTTTAGTAGAACAGACCAAAAAAAAAAAAAAAAAGGGTTAATCATACTAATATTCTCTATAGTTTGGGACTTGTGTCAGTTTGGTCCCTAACTTTTTAATTATGACACATTTTATCTTGAATTTTGAATCTTGTTCCAAATAAGGACAATTAAAAATATTATTAGATTTTTCAAGGGTAAAATCGTCAATTTGAGAAAATATAAACTAATTTGACAAAAATAAATGTCAAAAATTATTTTTTATTTTCTTAAAATTATTTTTATCCACCAATGATAAAATTATGTAAAATTAATAAAAATTATATGATTAATTTTTTAAAATTAATTTTACATGATCATCATCCAAACACATAATAAAAATTAATTTGGCAAAAAAAATAAATAAATGTCTAAAAGATTTATCAATTTTACATAATTTTATTTTTAGTAGGTAGAAATAATTTTTAAAAATCCAAAAATATTTGTTTGACATTTATTTTTGTCAAATTAGTTTATATTTTATCAAATTGACAATTTTACCCTTAAAAAATCTAATTATATATTCAATTGTTCTTATTTTGAACAAGATTCAAAATTCAGGGTCAAATGTGTCACAATTGAAAAGTCATGGACTAAAGTGACACAAGTCCCAAACTATGGGGACTATTTGTGTAATTTGCCAAAAAAAAAAAAAAAAAATTACACAAACAAACAGAGTGCAACTCTCCTTGTTTTTGAGTGGCACCCCTCCTCATTGTGAGTTATACCCTTCATATTTTGCTAATTTTTTTGGAACCCATATCTTCAATTGTAATTTTCTCTTAAAAATTCTAACAATACATATTCATAAGTTCAACACCAACAATCATTACATAATATAACAATGATCCTTAAAATGTAAAGGAAACAGACAAGTAATAAAAGACTCAATAGGAAAAACGAAATTATCAATTGAAAGTGGCCAAACCTCTAAAGTTTCTAGTTATTTTCAGGTAGCAATTAGTTGATGTCCCTTTGGACTGGACTCTTCCTCCATATATTTACTTGTATATCCTTTCAAACTCTCACTCAAAAGAGTTGCTCTCGCAAGTAGAGCATTCCACGCAATTTCCTAGAATCTTCTCAACACTCCCACAACACTTTCCTTTTTGTTGTTTGTTTCTACGTACATTAATCATACGTACATTCATCATATGTAAAAAAAAAAAAAAAAATTCTACTTTTTTTTAATAATAATAATAATAAAAAAGAGTCCATATATCAATGATTTAAAAAGGAGTCATTTAATAACATATATATATCCCCTTAATTTGTAAGGTAAGTTTGCAAGTAATACTTTCTTGGGAAAATTATCAACAAAAAATAAAAAATAAAAAAATTACGGTTGAACTTTTTTAACAAATAATTTTGTTAAATATATATATTTTTTAGATTGGATAAAGCCAAAGGCAGGTTACACAGATTCAGAAATCAGTATCGAAATCAAATTAGGCTGTGCCTCTTCCATCCATACATCCATCTCAGAAGTATCCATTGCCATCCGCACCAACCCATGAACCATCTGGCTGCTAAGACGCTGAACATGTGGAACTTTTTGATAATTTAAACCTTAAACTTTTTATTTATTTTCGATCTGAATTATTTGTCTATTTTCGTTATATAAAATTGATGAAAAAATGAGTATCTTTTAGTCATTAAATTCAATAAAAATAAATATTTTAGACATTTTATATATACCTATATTAAATTTAATAACTAAAATATTAGTTTTCTTCGTTTTTAGTTAATGAAAATAAGTAAATAATTTAGATTAAAAATAAATCAAAAGATTAAAATTTAAATTGATAAAATTTAAAATTTTATTTTATTTTATTATAAAGGTCAAAACACAGGAGTTCTTTTTTTTGTAATTGTCCCTATGTTAATTTGAATAAGTCCTATTGAGAAGACTTATTTACCTATAAGTCCTTTTCATTTTTTCACTTACCAATATCCTTAAAATATCATTTCCTTTACTTTATTCATTCCTATTATCAACACTTTCCTCCTCTGCCAGAACCACCAATGATCACCTCAGGCGCCAACAACAACCTCCGACAACAATTTTGAGCGACATTTTTTTGAATTGTTTCAACAAAAATAATATCTATCACCAATACATTACTATTGCCACCACCTCCACCACTCAATCACTCATTCATATTTACGTGCGCGCGCGCACACACTCACTATAATTTATTTATATACTTATTTACTCACAAAAATACAATTACATAGACATATATAACATCGACTAACCTAATAAATTTATTAGAAATACATTCAGTGATAAATTTGTCACTAATCGATTTCTAAAAAAATTACAAATAAATTTGATTCATTCACTTTTACTCAAATTCACTCATTTACAGGAATCAACCATCCTCTCTCACACACAGAAGAAACAATAGAGATTGATAAATTTATCATTGAAAAAAAATGAATAAAATCAACAAAAAATTAAAGATATATTCAATAATAATTTTTACTAAACATAGTAGTGATAAATTTATCACTGGCAGAATTCTTCAAACATTAGTTTATGAAGTTGATAGATCTGTAAGGGAATAAGGGCGAGATTTGAAAAATCCAAAAAAAAAAAAAAAATGCTAAAAATTAAACTAAATCCAAACAAAACCAAAAAAATGTCTCTTTGATTGGAAATATTTTTCAAATTCCGACAAGATTCTCATTGATTATTGAGTGTAGATAAGAGATGACAGGATGTAGATCGGCGATGGTGAAACATAGATTGAGAAAATAGAGTCTAGATTAGTGATAGTGGAGGTGGTTGATGAATGGTAGTGGTAAATCGGTGGCAGTGGAGCGTAGATTGGCGATGGTAGAGTATAGATCAGAGATGGTAGAGTGTATATCGGTGACGGTGGAGGTAGTTGGTGAAGGTGGTAGACGACAGCGGTGGTGTAGTGAATAACAACTGAGGTGGTAGTGCACGGTAATTGCGGTGGTGGTGCACGGTAATTGCGGTGGTGGTGCACGGTGGTGATGGTAGCGACAGTGCAAGATGGAGTAAAGTTCTTCGATTTTATAGAGAGATGGAGAAGTTCTCAGATTGTAAAGAAAAATGGAGAGAGAGAGAGAGAAATCTAGAAAATTATAAAGAGATAAGAGAAGATGAATAAAATATTTAATGAGGATATTAAAGGCATTTAAAGACTTACTGGTGCATATAAAAAGTCTTTAGGCCCTAATGGGTAAGTTGATTTGGGAAGCTAATTAAAAGTTAAAAGTCAGCTTTTAACCTATTTTCGGTCATATCATCTCTAATATTTTTTACACATTTTTTTTAATAAAAACCAAAAAGCTAACGTTTAACTATTTTTCCAAAACAAGACCGGCTACTAATGAGCCCTTTCAATAATGCATTGAGGCCTCATCAAAGAGGAAAAGCCCACAATTCAACCTGACCCTAAAATATGTGGGTTGGGCTTCGGCCAAAAGATTGGGCCTGTTGCCTGGCCTGTTTCTCCTCCCAATGGGTTACACATAATTCAGCCCGAAGCCCGGCCCTTTAAGCCTATGATGCACTTTTAAATTTGTGTTATAATTCACTATTTTTTTTTCAAATAAATTTTCAATTTAATAAAAACCTCCATTAGAGTCAATCCCAGCCCTATTTCCATATTTTTAAACCTATAGGGTTAAGGCCCAATTTGTTGACCAGTTAAAGCTTATGGCCTTATTAAGACCTAGCAGAACACAAGTACTGTAATTCTTTAGGGTTGTAAGCCCAGCCATGTTTTTAGAATTTTTCTTTAGGGTTGTAAGCCCAGCCATGTTTTTAGAATTTTATTACTATAAGTTTGTTAAAAAATAAATTAGCTTGTTATAACAAACTTCAATTGAGCCGATAACCCATCAAACTTTAATTGAATTATATCTTCTTTGAAATGACACTATTAGAGTATTAGGATATTATTACGTGATATTATCATTATATTCAATGTTTAATCTTTAGATGAGTGTAATGCGTAAATTAGATAACAATTAATTTAATTTCACAATGTTCAAATCTTGTGTCATTGTGACTCTCGAAATTAAAAAATGACAATACGTTCAGAGTATTTCTAATGAGATGACTAAATTTGTGTGTTAAAGTATGTTAATTGACTACAAGAAAAAAAGAAAGACAAAACAAAACAAAACAGAGTAAATTAGCTTAGAAAGTGAATGGATACTCCAATAGTGTAGCAATAATAAATTAAAAAGTATCCCTTACTTGCTATCTCTTCCCTCTCTTTGCGCCTCTCCAATTTAACAAATGATAGCAAGAGTTTTAACATATCCAATGGATCCCACAAAAAAATTTGATATTGTTAATGGCTAATTTATTTGACAATAATGAGAGTCCATGAAAATGCTCTAATAGCCGCTTGACCTCCTAAATTGCAGTATAAAAGATTCAATTATGAAGACAATTCTTTCGAGTTCACATCCTCTTTTAACTGCACTATGTGAATACCAATTTGTTTAGTTGTGCACTCGTTTGGCGTAATGGTTTGGAGTTAAAACAGTCACAAAAAGATAAAATACGCTAAAAAGTAAATAAGACAAAATGTCACATTCAAATCATAATTATTTTATTTTTTTCTCACAAAGTCAAAAAAGCCAAAAAATACATTACAAACAAGATTTTTTAGTCCCAAACTAAAATAGTCATAAAATCAAAAAGTCAAAAAGCCAACTCACATCCCAAACGAACCCTATCTTGAGTTTAATTTTTTGTTTTTTTTTTTATTTTCGATCATTTTCACAAATATGGAAAATTATATTGCAATGAGAAGAAAGAGAAGTGTGATATGTAGATCGTTAACAACACTATTTGTTTTAGTCCTTTCCTAAGTTTCATACTTAGCCTAATCTTGTTTTTTTTTGGAACTACAAAAGTATATATAGTCTATGCGCTCCAAAATGAAAACTATTACTGATAGTTTTCACATACCTAGCTAACAAGTTATTAACAAAAAAGTCAAAACATGAAAACTATCATCATTTCCAGCTTCCATCGTCACACGGATAACAACCCTCCTTGGCAATATCACTAATCTGAACTCCAGAATCATAGATCACCCCAGGCTTCCAATCAGCAGGAAGAACATATTTCGCCCAAATCGACTTCCCATCGTACCCGGATGTCACCAACATTCTGAATTGCAATGCCCCGGGTGGTATTTTCTTTGTGTCCCACACTGCGCCATAGTTTCGACTCATGGAAGTCCAATCTGGTGAACCAACCTACAAATTTATTATACATAAATAGCAATAAGAATAACAGTTACAACATCAAGACATTGCTGTTAATGTGAGAACTCTTGATTTTGATCAACAATGGAGGTTTTAATTTTACCTGAGCCACATCAACTGCTACAATTTCTGTCTGTCCACCTTGATACAGGAACTTAACTGCTAAGAAATTTGGTTGGGTCATTTCTTCCACTCGGACTGCCAAATTCTGGTTTTTGTATACACAGGGTACTCTGTTCCATGCAATATAGATTGAAACTTAGTTATACAAACAAACAAATTTAAAACATGATGTGTTATACAATAATGAAACTTCTAAAATTTAAAACAAGACTACATATCACTTTACTTTTAGGTGAACATAACAAGATTTATAAAATAGAGACAATACATGATCCTATGCCTTAAAATTTCCTTTTAATATACTTCAGTTGAACAATTATACCTCGAGATTTTTATATTTTAAAATTCTTATCACATTACATGACTATAGGGCTGTGTGGTGTTCTTTTTCCTTTTTGAATTGCTTATAATTTTTTTTATTCTAAAATTTGTGTTAGACTATTTAATACAACTTTTGCTTATTTCTTATGAGGCAAAAATAATTTAAATAAACTGAAAAAATTGATTTTTGAAAGTTTGGTGAATGATACTTCTTAATTCTGCTTTTAGATTATCAATTTCTAGTTTACAATAAGCTATTAAATAACACTTATAAAATACATCAAAAAAATAGAGGACTATTATATATCAAATGTTGTGATTCAATGTGAACCTTTCATATTAAAACAAAACATCCATAAATAAAAATTCATTTACAAGGATGATATTGTCATATTATTCTTATAAATTTTTTTATATAAAATTTACTTATGAATAGAATTTTCTAAATGTTTGTATATAGGCAAATGTTAACATAGCATTATTTAATATTGAAAAATGTGTAAAATTCTCTTAAAAATATATAAAAATATAAAAATATATATATTAAATTTAATAAAAAAATATATTATATTTTATAAATATTTTATCTTTTATTTATTTGTGTCATATACACTAAATTTGAAAGACTTATATAACATACACCTGGACCGTTACTCGCAATTAATGTCATTGTTATGGGACCCATGATATTTAAGAGTGAATCAATGGTCAATACTTATTTTAACAGCAATGCTAGGTATCATGAAGTCCTTCATAAAAATGATCATGAAAGATTTGTGACCTTTGGATTACACTTAGAATAAAGCACCACACACTAATCAAAGTAATCTAAGGGTCACAAATCTTTCATGATCATTTTCATGAAAATTTTTTCATGATTCCTAACATTTCTCTTATTTTAATGGGGGGCGGTTGCAACAAATCCAATATCTCACACACATACTTCACAAACTTTATGAAAAGCAAATATGTTTTGTGTTTTTTTTACAAAGCACACCTCTTGTATTCCGCGTCGACAACCCCAAGTTTCTTTAAGTCTTGCTCCATGCCCTTGTTGGCCATAGCCATGAAAGCCCGGCTGCTTAGAACCAAATCTGTCTGGTCGCTCAGATTCAGATCAGTAACTATCACTTGGGTCCCCTGTTTAGTACACAGACTTGGGTCCTTGCATCTTACCTGCCAAATCATATACACCCACAATATTCAAAATCATAAATTCCACAGGTAATTAATAGCGAAAGTGAACACAAACCTTAAAGCATGCACCACAACCAGCTCCATTTTTGTAAAGACTGGAATCAGAACCTGCAAGGAGCCCATTGTTGAAGCCTAAAGCCAGGGAACCATACCCACAAGCCCCATCTGCATCAAATTGAAAAAGTAAAGATTACCCACTAAATGTTTTGGAAAAATATGATCTGGGTCTTTGTCAAATTTGTGTTTTCTCAATCAGAAAATATAAGGGTCTTATCCATAATCATCTAAAAATCAAGCATATATAAGAAAAAAGAAGAGATGTATGTGGAGTCTCACATGAAAGAGCAGATTCTTGGGAGAAGTAGGCAACTTTGCCTTGATGCACACAACGATCACAAGCACTTGCTGAGGAGATGATGAGAAAGGAAAGGAAGCAAAGCAAGAGAGCCATATTGTGGAGGATGTGATGACAGAATGTGAGACGAACGAGAGAGTGATACAACATATATATAGTGTTTGTTGGATTTATGAAATGTGGCTAGTAGTGCACACTTCACCACTCGGTTCCAAGGGAATTACAATAGATTGTTGATATAAATCTCAACTTATATTTTTAGGTAAATTACACTGATTATTTTTAAAATTTATAAAAATAAAACAAATTAATTTTATAATTTTAACATAATTATATATATACTTTTTCTTTTAATAATGACAAAACTATTAAAATTAATACAGATGGTTTGTAGATTTATGAATAAACATGGATAAATTACATGTTTCAATATAAAAGAAAGATAATACTATTTTTCCACCATGTTAATTAATTACTGATAAAAAAAGGTACACAGTATTATATGAATTAAAATTTTAAATGAATTTAATGTAATTATTGTTGGAATAATTTTCTGTGCATAATAAATAACTTGAAAGCAAATTAAATAAACAAAATAAATTACTTACAGAATTTATTTACCAAAACAACTTAAGAACAAGAATGATTAAGTCGAGTGTATGACACTCTAACAGATTCACCCCGCTCAGGTGCTTACGAAATAATGGTATCTATCTCCTAAGATACAATGATCTTACACAGATTGTATTAGCACTAAAAATAATCTATTTCAGTGAACCAGAACCTATGTTCTATATTCTCAGAAATTTTTCTACAACTAATATAAAGAATATATATATACAAGAGAGCAAAACATAAGGCAAACAGAGAGAATTTTCGGAATAAACAAACTGCTGGAAGCAGGTCTTAATTTATAGGCAAATTGGTGTCTTTTCGGAAGACCTGAACAGGTCTAACAAAGAACCGAACAGGTGTAATTCAAACTGAACATGGGCAAAATTCAAACTGAACAGATACAGAATTCAAATCTGTTTGAAACAGTTTGATCTGTTGGAAAATAGAACCGAAAGAGGCACTGTTTGGACAGGAAATTTAAATTTAAATTTGGCGCAAAATTTAAATTAATTTCGTTCAGAAATTCAAATAATTTTCCTGCGAAAATTCGAAAAAATTCGAATGAATTTTGTCCAAAAATTTAATGTTAGGACCCGACCCACAACCAACCTGGCACGGTACGACTCGGCTCAGCCGGACGGATGGCGACGGCGACGCGCGCGCGTGTGTGGTGGTTTGAGCCAAAGCCCACTTTGTCCATAACTCCTCCCTTTTACAAACTTGGGATGCCCCTTGGAGTCCAACCTAAGTTTGTCCACCTAGAGTTTATATACTCACAAAAGCTCTCTTAAAGTTTCAATGTGAAGACAACCAATTTAAGGAAACCCACATTTAACTCTTCAACTTCCCATTCCATGAACCCGAAAACGACGTCAACTTCCTATTCACTCATAAATAGTTTTGACGAACCATTTGCACCGTGTGACTTGCCATGTGGCAATGAACATGTCATCTTTTTGGACCCATCCCAAAAAATGTATGGGCCCCACTCAAATTTGGGCTCAAAGTTAGCCACAAAAAAAAAAAAAAAAAAAAAAAACCTATAAAAACCATACTTTCCAATAATCCCCAACATGAATAGAATTTGATGGAGAGAAAATGCAACAACATGATCTTATTACAGAGAGTAGATAAATCAGAGATATTCTACAAAGGATAGGTAGCTTTTGGCTTTGAATCTTCCTTTGTGAAACACTATCGGATTTACTAGTTAATTAGTGAACTTGATGTCTTGAACTATTCAGCCATTTGTATAAACCAAGACAATAGAACTTGCACAGTATATTATCAGACACAGTTTAGTTTTCACTATTGTGTTCATTTTGACCTTGAACAACCTGGTCTTTCATGAGTGCTTTAAAAAATTGTAACCCTTCACAAATCCTATAGAATTGGTCCAGCTCACACTCATATAGGTGATTCTTATGAAAGTATCATGCCATACTCCACTAGATATTCCTAAATATAAGAATCATTAAAAGTATTACTTAACCCAAAATGCTATAGACATCACTATTTCATTATAAAAATGGGTAAAAGTTTGACTCCCCAGTGATCTTTATGAGTCATACACAAGTTGGTTGTCCCTTTGAACCTAAATCTTGGGATCTCCAGTCAACTAGGTTGGGTTACCGTTGTGGTAACTCTTATTTAATAGGCTTAAGTCTTATTTCCCTTGATGAATTCTCAACTAACTCTCTTGCTAACCCTTTGGTTAGTAGATTTGCTATGTTATCTTTAGACTTCACGTATTTAATTGAAATAGCTCCATTAGAGAGTAGTTGTCTCACAGTGTTACGTTAATGACGAATATGTCGCGACTTACCGTTATACATATAACTCTGTACTATACCTATTGCTGATTGACTATCACAATGTATGCATATGGCAGACACCGGTTTTGGCCACACTGGAATATCTTCAAGGAAGTGACGAAGCCATTCTGCTTCTTCTCCAGCTTTATCTAAAGCTATAAATTCTGATTCCATAATAGACCTAGCAATGCTAGTCTGTTTGGAAGATTTCCAAGATACAGCCGCCCTACCAAAAGTAAAGACATATCCACTAGTAGATTTTAAGTCTCTAGTATCTGATATCTAGTTTGCATCACAATATCCTTCAAATATTGCTAGATATCTAATATAATTTAGCCCAATATTACGAGTAAATCAGAGATATCTTAGAACCCTTATAATAGATTTCCAGTGTTCTACTCCTAGATTACTTGTATATCTACTTAATTTATTTACTGCATAGGCTATATCTGGGCGAGTGTAGTTCATCAAGTACATTAAGCTTCTAATAATTTGGGTATACTCTAATTGATAAATACTTTCCTGTACATTTTTGGAAAGAAAAAAATTAACATTCATAGGTGTTCTAGCAAGATGATCATCATCTTTGCCGAATTTATCAAGTATTTTCTCTATGTAATGTGCTTGTGTAGCTTGCTTTTCGTACTCTTCAGAAGGGCTTAGTCTCCTCGGATACGATAGCCCTACAGTTAGAACTCTCGTGATTCTGAATTTGATTTCACAAGTGCAATGTAAAACAGTGAAAACACAAAAGAGTCCAAATCTAACAAATCTTTGAAAAATCGATTTTGAATCAAAAAATGCCACAAATGGACCGCATTGTCAAATTTCAAAGTTGAAAAATTTAGGAAACTCATGACTCGTGCCAAAGGCTACTTGTTTGTCATAGCCAGAATGTCTCGGCTCGGGAACTTAGGTATGAGAGGGAAAGGTCATGAATTGAGCACCCTACTCACCCGATTAAAGATCAGCCTCTACTAATCATGATGTGATTCTTATGTACAGTATATGCTCTTGTTCCGATTATTATGCTATCTTTACTATGTGATGCACACAAGTATAAACTAATTCGTTCACTCTGGAATGCTTTGATTTCATGTTTGTTTTGAAAAGAGTTGTGAATATGTGCTACTTTGAAAAAGTAAGATCACATATACATTAAACAAATCATCCAAACTTAAGCGAAAAGGCCTTCATCCATCGACATTTAAGAGGTATATCAACTAAGAACTTAGCCTCATGGTAAACATGTTTGATATGGTAACAATCACACGTATGCAATATGCTAAAGCAAAAAATGCTTACTCCAAATATTTGAGGCGAGCTAAAAGGAAAAAAATAGTTAGAAAAAATGCATTATCTTTAAACAATGCAACATGACTAATGCAACGCATATAACATGTAATTAATAGGCTCGGCTACTAGCATAGCATGCGAGGCAATTCGAGACATGCAATAGAGCACGTATTCGAGTAAGGAATTTGAAATTGACATTGATTAGTATGATGAGCCGAACCCTTACATATGCTAAACGAATGGATGCGAGTCATGGAAAATGCTAAGGAAAATATGATGCTATACAACCACGATAAACGAATAAATAAAAAGGAGAAAGAAATGGGAGTTGGAAGATATACATAAATTATTACATATTGGCCCTCATACAGAAGGGTCTAAATAAATGTCCTAATTTAGCTAAATATTACAAACACCAAATAAATGAATATGCTAAATTTAACTAATTATTACAAATTCGAAGGAATTTAATTAACTAGTTACAACACACTAATTAATCTAAAAGCTACAAGCTAATAAATGTGAATGAGAGTTGAAGAACCACACGTGCAACCGAGAACATCCTCTTGGAAAACTCATTTGTTTTGCTGCCAGATTCTATTCTACTTGCAGTCAGAAAATTAATTTATTTTTGCCTCAGCTTCTGCTCTGTTCTGTCATGAAAATGACATTGCCTACCTAAAATAGAGTGGCCGACTGGCCTTGGAAAGTGGTCGGATGAATGGAAGGATAGCCGGTCGGCCACTGTTTTGGGTTTTGTCCTGCTGCAACAGAATGGAAACAGAGCAAAAACAGAGTGTTTTCAAGAGTTGTTTGTCCTCTCTACCTCTCCCTATCATGGAACTGGTCAAGGGAGGAGTAGACTCAATTCACAAACCATCAATTACCTCAAGGTTGTTGCGTGATGATCTATGAACCAATAGGACCAAAAGATCAATGACATGAAATGAAAGACCAACAACACCTCTTTCCTATCATGGAGTCACCTTAAGGAAATGGGTGAACATTGCTCCTTGAACTATTAACATCACTAGGAGTATGTAATGATTTAAGGCTCAATAGGTTCAATTAACATCTAATTAAACCCGACTTGATTTTATTATCTTGTTTTACCTCTTTCATTAATTTTATTAACCTCTTTTAACATTACCTTTCCATTATTTAATTCATTTTGTCCGAAAGTGAGAGTTATGTCCACTAATAAAGAGAAGTGTCAAACAAGAAGTTTCACTCGGCATGAGAGAGATGTAATGCCCTGGTAATGAACCTCCGAAAAGATTAAACCATTAAGCATGGAAGGTCTCTTTCTCATGCCTTGTACAACAATCAATTGTTTGAAACAACTCTTAAAAAAAAAAAAGAAAACCAAGAAATGAGGAAGGTTGTAGAGATGGTCATTACAAATGTGAGTATATGTATGAAAATTATGGAATAAAGGCTATCAACTCAAATAGGTTGGTGTCTAAGGCCTAAACTATCAAACCTATGACAACTTATAACAACACAAGCATAATATACAAATCACAACGAAGTAAACACACTAAAACAGCCCTAACATGAGTAAAAATAGTGCTGAAAATTAACTTGGAAAGCTAGAAAAAGTTAGCAAAAATTGGGGAGAATTAAAGCTAGTAAGTAAGCCAAAGGAAGGGTGGCTAACCTCTCCACTTTTTGGACCTCAAAACTACATGTTTTAACCTCTGAAAATTCTGAAAATCAGTAGCTAAAAGTAGGGAAATAAAGTGGGAAACACAAGGATAAAAGCTTATGGAATAAGATTCAAGAAAGGGTAGTTAACCCCTCCACCTTTGGTAGCTTTAAATAACAAGTTTTAGCCCACCAAAAACAGTCCAAAACATTGTAAAAACAACAAGAAAAAGATGAGAGAAGAGTAGTTTAAGCAAGGCAAAAGTTATACCTTTGAAGAGAAGACTTTTTTGTTCACAAACCACAAGATGTTCACTCTCAAATGCTAAAATTTTAGCTCAATAATCTCAACAAAGAGCCTCCAAATATTGGTTTAGGAAGTGTATGTATAATGTATGTATATTGCAAGATAGAGATGAAGAGTGCTTAGCAAGATTTGGGCACTTGGAAAAATTTTCTAACCTAAAACCAAGAGGGATGGTCCTCTATTTATAGAAAAAAAAAGTTTCCTAGTTGGAAATATATGTATGTAGTCAACTGGTGCAATGCCTGCACATGGGGGGAGACAGCTGGCAGCAAATATCTGTCTACCGGGAAACATAGTCGACCGGCCATGTAAGGGGACGACCGGCCACTAGAAATTGGCCAATCAACCTCTGAGTAGTCAGGCTAGAAAAAACGAAAAAAAAAAAAAAAAAAATTTTGGTCCAAAGGGGATGCAAGGTTTTAGGCTCTGCAACTCAAAACCGAAGCTTCTTGCCGAAAAAATTGAACATTTGTACAGCGTATTATTTCATCATCAAGTGTTCACCGTGAGATACCCAAGTTTTAGGGGCAGTCAAAAATGGGGTGTCTACAGATTGTGACAAAGCATATCCTTCTGCTGTTTTGGTAATTTTCATACTAAGAATTATATCAGCAATCTCCATGTCCTTCATGTCAAAATGTTTATTCAACATTTTCTTGGTAGTTTTAATCATGTCATTATTATTACATATGATGAGCATATCATCTACATAAAGACATTATAACATAACCTTTGTTTGTATTTTTAATATAAACACATTTGTCACATTTATTAATTTTAAATCAATTTAACATCATTGCTTTGTCAAATTTCTCATGTCATTGCTTTGGCGCTTGTTTCAAGCCATATAATGATTTAACCAATTTACACACTTTCTTTTCTTTTCTTTTCTTTTCCTGAAACAGAAAATCCTTCTGGTTGTTCCATGTAAATTTTTTCATTTAACTCACCATTTAAGAAAGCTGTTTTTACATCCATTTGATGAATTTCTAAATTGTACAAAGATGTAATGGCAATTAGCATTCTAATGAATGTTATTCTAGTAACTGGTGAGTATGTGTCAAAGTAATCAAGACCTTCTTTTTGTCTATATCTTTTAATCACAAGTCTTGCCTTGTATTTGTCAATTGATCCATCCGCTTTTTTTTTTCTCTTGAAAATCCACTTGTACCTAAAAGGTTTACAACCTGGTGGCAAATCCACCAATTCCTAAGTGTGATTTTGCAAGATTGATTCAACTTTGCTATTTATAGCCTCTTTCGATAAATGAGTTTCAAGACTGGATATAGCTTCTTTGAAAGTTAAAGGCTCATTTTCTAACAAAAAGTTAGAAAATCTGGATCAAAAGATTTTGAGGTTCTAGCACGTTTACTATGCCTAGGTTCTTCTTCCTTATTTTGATCTAACTTTTGCTCTTGTTCTTGATCTTATTCTTGATCATGACTAGTAATAGCATCATAAGATCTTTTGTTAGTACTAGTCTCTTGTCTAGTTTTATTAGGAAACTCATGTTCAAATAATGACGTATTCCGAGATTTAATAATAGTATTTACATGCATTTCTGAATGTTCTAACTTATGAATTAAAAACCGATATGTACTACTATTCTTGGCATAACCAATGAATATGCAATCAACAATTTTAGGACCTATCTTAGTCTTTTTAGGACTAGGAATAACCACTTTATCCGAACACCCCCACACTTTTAAGAATTTGTAGGATGGTACTCTCCTATGCCACATTTCATAAGGTGTTTGATTCACTTTCTTTCGAGGTACTTTATTAAGAATATAGTTAGTAGAAAGTATTACTTCCCCCCACAAATTCTGAGGTAATCTAGAACATATTAACATGGCATTTATCATTTCTTTTAAAGTCCTATTTTTCCTTTCAGTAATTCCATTTTGCTGAGATAAGTAAGGAGCAATAGTTTAATAAATTATTCCATATTCTTTACAAAACTCACCAAAAGGTGATTCATATTCACCAACTCTATCACTTCTTCATTTTTTAATTTTCTTACTAAGTTGATTTTCAACTTCATTCTTATATTGAATGAAAGTTTCTAAAACTTCATCATTGGTTTAAATTAAATAAATATAATTATATCTAGTATAGTCGTCTATGAAAGTGAAAATATTTTTTCTCACCTTTAGTTTGAATTTGACTAAAATCACAAATGTCACTATGAATTAATTCAAATGATTCCATACTTCTTTCAATTGAATGAAAAAGAGTTTTGGTTAATTTTGCCTCAACACAAATTTCACATTTATGATTTGGATCAATTTCAAATTTAGGCAAACAATCCATATTAATTAATCTACGCAAAGATCCATAATTAACATGTCCTAATCTACCATGCCATAAATTAGAAGACTCTAGCAAGTAATAAAAAGATGTATTATTATTAATCATAGGAGAAAAAATTGTCATTACATTCATTTTGAAAGGCCATCATTCATGTAACATTTTCCTACATACATCCCGTTTTTAGTAAGTATAAATTTGTCACTTTCAAAAACTAGCCTAAACTCATTTTTACTCAACAGAGATCCGGAGACTAGATTCTTGTGGATGTCCGGCACATGCAGCGCATTGTTGAGTCTGAGTTCCTTTTCAAGTGTCATTTTTAGAATAATCTTTCCTTGTCCTTCGACTTTAGAAGTTGAGGAGTTGCCCATAAATAGTTGTTCGCCGTTGTCCACCACAGAATAAGATGTGAACATCTGTTTGTCAGCACAGATGTGGCGAGTAAAATCAATGTCCACCCACTATTCTATAGGATTTCCGACAAGGTTTGCCTCAGAAATAACTGCAGAAAGATTTATGTCTTCTACACCATTGGAAATTTTGCCCACTCTGGTCATATTGGCTTGAGCAGACTTCTTACTTGATCTTCATTTGCCTTTGCGCTTGCTATGGCAATCTTTGGCCCGATGTCCCTCTTTGTCACAGATGTAACATTTGCCATTAAACTTATACTTCTTAGTTTCCTCTCCTTTAGAACCTTGTGAGGAACTTTCTTTAAAATACTTCTGTTTCTGTGCTTTTGGTGCATGTTCCACCACATTTGCCTTAGACTCCATTGGATACTTACCAGCCCGCTTCGCAGAATTGCGGTTGTCCTCCTCAATCCTTAAATGCACAATCAATTCCTCCAAAGTCATTTCTTTGCACTTGTGTTTGAGATAGTTCTTGAATTCCTTCCAGCCTTGTGGTAATTTTTCAATTAAGAAAGCAACTTCGAAAGATTCATTGAGAGACATGCTTTTTGCATGAATGCCATGCAGAATAAGTTGGAAATCTTGAACTTGACTAATCATAGATTTTGAATCAGTCATCACAAAATTCAAAAATTTGCTAACCACAAATTTCTTTGAGCCATCATCTTCTGTTTTGTACTTTTTCTCCAAGGACTCCCAAAGTTCTTTTGCCGTCTTGATAAGACTATAGATGTTGTACAATGTGTTATTAAGTCCGTTCAAGATGTAATTCTGACAAAAGAAATAAACATGTTTCTAGGCATCGACTGCAGCAACCATTTGTCGGTTGGTTTCATCCTCTTTTAGAGTAGGAGCATTCTCACAGAGACAACGTGCCGGTTGAGAGTAGTAACATAGAACAACATTTTCTATTGTCATCTTTTAAAATCAATTCCTAAGAACTTCTCTGGCTTTTCACCGTGAATGACTGGCACAGTCACAACAGGAGAAGGGATTGGAGCAATTATACTCTCTATATCAATACTGGTTTGAACATTAGTTTTAGTAGCCATGAATTAGAATTTATACTACTGTAGACGTCCCCGAACGCCCCGGGAGGGTTAAGTCCCGTTCCGTTCATATTCTGGGTCACTACAGTTCAAAGGACTCAAATGTCACGGTTCTTAATCTTGAACCAAAGAGTCCCAATCTGGCAAATCGTTTTGAGAAAAACAGATTTTTAGAAAAGAAGTGCCAAATATGGACTGCTTTGCCAAATACAGAGTCGCCACCTAAATATTTTTTTTAAATGGGGAATTTAGGAAACCCTGACTCGGTGCCGAAGGCCACGTGTCCGTCATCACCAAAGTTGTCTTGGCTCGGGAGCTTGGGTACGATCGGGGAAGGTCAGCTATGAGCACCTTCGCTTGGGTCCGAAGACCGGCCTCTACTAACCATGATATCCGATTTTGAAAATGTTATGCGTTCTTATTCCGGTTATTAGCCTAGAATTACTATGTTATGCGCACAGCAAACAAGTATAGACTAGATTGCCTAATTTGGAAACAAGCATTGCATATCCGTTCATTTTTTGAAAAGCGCTTTGAAATTTGCTACTCGCAAGTAGACTAAAACACGGATTTCAATGAGTTTTTCCAACTCAAACAATCCAACCTTCACCCACAGGCATTCAAGCAGTTATATCACATAAGCAGCTAGCCTCATGGTAATCATGCTGTTATGGCAACATTCACACGCATGCGATATGCTAAAACGTAAAAACTCACCTAGTACTCCAAGCCAAAACAGAAACTAGTTAGTAATCATATGCATGATCCTAGTTCATGTTAAGTGGCTAATGCAACGCAAGCAAGGGTGTAATCTAGACAAGCTCGGCTCTCCTAAGCATGGCATGTGAAATGCTACAAGTAACAAGTATTCAATTTGGAAATTGAAATACAATGCAGTTAGCGTGATGTACCGAGCCCGGTGCATGTAAGACAAATGTATAGATGCATGCATGCATTGCATAAGGTATGCTAATTTTGAATATGCCCTAATCTACCATCATAAGCAGGTAAATAAAAGGGAAGAAAGAAATAGGGGTTGGAAGACATACATACACTCACGTACACTTATTACACAATTGCCCTCACACAGAGGGACTAAAAGAATATACAGTCCCAAATAGTACAGTCCAAATACAGAATAAATTATTACAAAAATTTCTAATTTAATTAATAATTTAAATGCAAAATAGAAAAGGCCGCAGCCCCGCCTCGGGATACGCGAATGATGCATGCTCAAATCCGACTTGCCCGGAAAACCCGCACCATACCACTGCTGCCTCTGTTTTTACTGTCCTGCCTTTCTGAAATCTGCCAAAGTCCCAGGACACCTTCTAAGCACACTGCAGTACACCACCGGCTGGAGGAAATGACCACCGGTCGTTCAAAATAACCATCGGCTGCTTGAGAGGTTATCGGCCACAAACAAATGGCTGGTCGGCACTCTTTTATGCCGGTCGGCAAACAATTCCTGCAGAAGACAGTTTTGACAGCAACAGCAGACAAGCAGTGCATGGTATGGAATTTTGAGCATATGTAAGCATGGCCAATGCCCCCTATCATGTATGGGACTCAAGGAAGCATGGCCCTTGGTCCTTAGGCCACCAATTATGCCTTTTGGTGCATGATGGCCTAAGGGACCAAGATTGCAGTTCAATGTAAATATGCATGCAACACACAAATGAGAACCAAGACCCTATCATGTCAAGATCAAGGGCCTTAGTGACATGAGAATTGAGATGTGTTTTGTCACTTGAAGTACAAACACCCCTCATTTCTCACACTTGGCTTGACACCCCAAACCAAGCAATGCAATGCATGTTATGCAAACATGGCTCAACAATGCAATATGATGCTAAAATGCAAGGCATGCCAAATGCTATGCAACATATCATGTTGGGTATATAGTGCTAATCATATGGGAGGCAAATGTGATGCAACCATGGACCAAAATGCCATGAAGCTAGCATGGGACAACATGTAATGAACCAAACAAGCAACAAGCATATGATAAGCAAACAATGGTGGACTTAACCACAATGGGGCAGACCTCAAACCTCCCCAAAACAAAGGGCAAAAAATGCCCAAAAACATGAACAAAATGCTATACAAGCATGCAAGTTAATGAGCCTAAACCTAAGGCACCAAAAAGAGCATCTTACTACCACTAACATGACCACTCATGGCATGTATTAGGCGAGCAAAAACAGAGTTCTATCATGCAAAAATACACCCAAACCCCTTGACATGGTAGACCCGAAATACCCTAAACACACACACATGCACAAGGCCTATCTCAAGGCATAAAAGGACACATCCTCAAAGCATAAAAGAGGTCACATATACAAACATACAAACACGATTTATGGACTGAAATATGATCCTAAATGATGCCAAATCATGAGGATGGTCTAAGGTGAGCATGCTAGAGGCCAAAATACTCAAGGCTTACAAGCCCAAAATGCAGAGCAATCACATCAAGTATGCCCAACATGAAAAAATCAGTGGCTCACAGCCCTTAAACATGGCAAAATGAGGCTAACATCTTCATGGAGTTATGCTAATACATGCAAGAATCATGGCCTAAACACAAGATGCATTTCTATGCCAAATAGAGAAATGCAAAGCAAGTATGTTAAGCATGCAAGAAGCCAACAAAACACCATTATACAGAGATAAAATATGATCCAAAACACCCAAAAAAGTTCTGAAATGGCGCCAAAAACAAGCAAGCATGCATGTTGCCTTTTAAGCCAAAAACAAAGGTAAAAGAGGTACAAAGGGGAGAGGGGTGTCCCTCCCCTATACAAGACTTCAAACCACCTTCCTCACCACTAAAAACCCACTGGTTTTCAGTGGTGGGAAGACCAAAATAACAAAGCAAACAAGGCTCAAAATAAAGGCACCAAAGAGGCCAAAATAAAGCCTAAGAGGGTGAGTTTGCACTCAAACCACAAAGTGACCTTAATGAAAGTTCAAAAGCAAGAAAATATAAGACTTTTTTATGTTATACACAAAGCTAAAAACAACAAGAAAAATAGGTAAAAACTAGTTGCAAAAACGGGAAAACTAAAGTAAAGTGCTCACCCTTGAAGAACACCTCAAGAACAGATGATCCAACCCTCTTTTATTGATCAAAACCAGTCCAAAAGTTCAACAAACAACCCTCCAAGCCTCCCAATCTCGAGCTAAAGTGTGATGGTGTGTGTATTGGTACAAAAGTAAGGTAAAACCACACTTTTAGACCTAAAAACACACACACAAGAGGAGAGAGAGGGAAAATGTAGAGAGAGAGAGTATATGGCAGATATATAGATATAGAAGCTCTGGTTTTTTTGTGGAAAATAGCTAACCCCCAACAAAGGGAGAGAGATGGTGTTTATATAGGCAAAAATCAAGGCTCAAGGCTTCTCCAAGAAGCTAACTAAAAGGGGCAAATGGTGCAAAGGGGTCTTGGCTTCTTGGAGAAGCTAAGACAACTGCCCAAGCTTCTCCAAGAAGCTTGGCCAAAAGGGTCAACCTTCTAGAAGGTTTGGGGGTTCAAAGGTGCAAAGGGGTCACTCCCATGCACGGAGATGAGTGATAGTGCATTCCAGCTAGCACAGCTGGCATGCACCATGCCTCAGGGGTGCAAAGGGTGCACGCCGGCCAGCCAAAGGGATCACCGGCACAAAAAGGTGCCGGTCGGCAACATATAGTGCCGACCGGCCATTGTTTTTAAGAAAACACTGCCGATGGTATACATATGCGGCCGGTGATGGTAGGGGAGGGCCGGTGGGGTGTGGGGATGGCCAAAAAGCCATTCCCTGCCTTTCAAGGCAAAAACACAGGTGTTTGGTGCCAAAACCAAACACGAAGCAGTCGAGTCAAGTGGTCCTGAGACGGGGCACGCTGCCAAGGCCTCCGGGAACTCGAGACGAACACAAACATGGATAATCACCGAGTATTCAAACGGTGACGTCCAAGTCTTGAGGACGGTCAAAAATGGGGTGTCTCTGATTGCCTCTTGACAGAACTCGGAAGTCATAACAATGACGGGAGTGAATGTCAAAGCCCAGAGACGACCCATTTTTGACAAGGCCGAAGACTTAGACAAACATGCAAGACAAACAAGATATGCCCCCGAAGGCAGGGGCAAAATGCAACTGAAAATGCAAGAAGCCGAGCATAACTTTTGATCATGCAAAGAAAGCTGTAATGAAGCATGCATGCGACAGTTATAAGCTAGCATACACCAGACTACACTACAATGCAGAAAGGATGTAAGAGAATTATGCAATTCTCGATACGTCTCACGCGGAGGATACAATACCTGTGCGGCTCGTCCGGTTGCACCGGCCTCAAATGAACCGTACATACAATATCGTGCCTGCAAAGAAAGCAAACTTAACAGGTACAATATCGTTAACAACATGCATGACAATGCAGTCGAAAGTGCGTGGCAACGCATGCAATGTGTATAGCAAGATAGTGGAATTGAACACATGTGAGTAAAGCAATGCACGCATGCAGGCAATGTGTATACAAAGAAACCTGGAATTGAACATATGCAAGTAAAGCAAGCGGTCAATGCGAGCAATGTGTATGGAAAGAGAACTTGAACACATGTGAGTAAAGCAATGCACACATGCACGCAATGTGTATATAAAAGGAACTTGAACACATGTAAGTAAAGCGATGCACGCATGCACGCAATGGGTATATAAAGGGAACTTGAACACATATAAGTAAAGCAATGCACACATGCACGCAATGTGTATATAAAGGAACTTGAACACATATAAGTAAAGCAATGCACGCATGCACGCAATGTGTATATAAAGGAACTTGAACACATATAAGTAAAGGAATACACGCATGCACGCAATGTGTATATAAAGGAACTTGAACACATATAAGTAAAGCAATGCACGCATGCACGCAATGTGTATATAGAGGAACTTGAACACATATAAGTAAAGCAATGCACGCATGCACGCAATGTGTATGAAAAGGGACTTGAAATTGAACATGGTAAAACATGATGCGGAAATGCAACGTACTGCAACATAGTATGATTGATATGATTTATGGAATTCACAAGATATAAAAGGATACGGGAAGGAGCGTCCTTCGCATGTACCGAGCATTGCTCACAAAATCATGGCCTGAGGTCAACTCGAAGGTCCACTTACATTCTGACAGTGCATTTTCTTGTATTGCCTTGAGTGATGAAGGTGCCAAACCACACAATTGACCCGAACAAGGGCGCGAAAGGTATAATGACCGCGAGGGGAGGTTACTGGTATCCATTCCGGTACCCTGCTACCCTGTTATTTTTCTGCTTTACTTTCCTTTTTATTAGGAGTTTAAGCACATTGCATTGCCTCAGGCAGGTTCTATTTTTTTGAAATCGCATATTTTTCCTTTTTTTTTTTTTTTTAGAAATACATGACGGAAATGAAACAGCTATTTGTTCAAAAGGTGTTGCATTTGCACGTTCTACGCATCGCATCGCAAGGCATCACATAACAATGTGACTGAAATTGACACTGTGTTTTGAAAACGAAGCATCGCATCGTAATAATTAGGTAGCGAACCAATTACAACTCGATAAACAAAACAAAGGGACTCGTTATGATTAGCAGGTGCATGTACAACTTGATAAACAGTACAAAGACTTAAAGAGAGCAAAATACAACTCGATAAGCAAATATACAACAACTCGATAAACAAATGGGCGCGCCCTCGTGAGAATTGATCACTGGAGGGTATTGGAAATGGTGGGATTCCCCAACTTCTTAGCATAAACAGCTCAGAGGACAAGGGGAAGAACCACCGGCCCAACAGAAAGGCCGTCGGCCGTGAGGAAAGGCCATCGGCCGCAAAATTGATCCATCAGCCAAAACAGATGGCGATAATCTATTTGGCGGCCAAGAATGGAAGGAACCGGAATCGTCGACACCTGTCCTCCATTCAACCTTATCCCCTACAAAAGACCCCAGCTTCGTAGTTTTCTTCATTTCCACTTTGATTTACTCCAAATGGAAGAATTCCTTGCCCAAAATCTCGCAACTTGGATTAACAACTTGGATGGCTCGGAAAAGCTGAATATCCGGGCCTTCGGCATAAATGCACTATTCACTTTGCGTCGTACCCCGCTGCATTTTCCATTTCTTCATGCCGCGGCAAGGTTTTGGAATCCGGTGACACACGTCTTCAGCTTTAGCGGGCAAGAGGCGTGTCCTACCTTCGAAGATTTCCAAGCTCTAATGGAATCTGAGCGTAATGAAGAGATTTTGCCCCAACTTCGTTTTGGCCATGCTCAAGTCTTAGGGCAAATGTGTGGGCTCTCAATACCCGATGCTCATTCTCTGATTTGTGATGGGATGCTAGATGTTCCGAGCTTGGTTTGCCGTTTTTCTGAGACTGGTGATCGCTGTGACCATCACTGGCAAGGCTTCCGGCGACACGCCCTCTGTTTGTGCATGCTATCTCATTTTTTGTTTGTCTCAGGTTCTGGAGGGTCTAGTGTCCGGTTGATTGAGGTTGCCCAAGGCTTGAAGGAGGACAAAAGCTGCATCGCCATGATTCTGGCTGAGACGTTGCTGGGCTTAGACGCCTTTTATCGTCGAGAGACGACCAGATTAGCAGGGAGTCCACTATTACTGCAGGTAATGTTTCCCACCCAATCTCACATATATGTTTGCTCACATCACTCGGCCCTCAGGCTCAGTTTTTCTCACAAAACCCTTTTCTTACTTTTTCTCTCATCGTACATCTCTCTATTCTTTACTCTCTATTCTTTATTCTCTCATTTTTCATCCCTCTCCAGGTATGGTTGATGGATAAACTGCAGGTTGTGGACTCTTGCCCAGCTTATTCAGCTCGCGGTTACTTCTTTCGGCAACGCCTAGTTGATGCCCTTGATGAGGGTTGGTGGTTCGAATGGATGTGCAGTTTGTCCGCAAACCGTATTGCTTGGCGGTGCCCTTGGCTCAATCTCCCGGTAATGAGCTACAGCATGACCCGTCAACCCGGGATCCAATTGATTGGCTTGACTCACTGTGTCTTCTACTTTCCATTCCGTATCCTGCGCCAGTTCGGTCATGATCAGACTTGCCACGGAAGGATAGAGTACCCGCCACATTCCCCATTCGAGGCGCATTAATCGCTGGCGGCGATATGCCACAGCATGGAGGACAAGAGAACTCCTGGCCCCCGCTCCCACTTTCAGTTGCACTTTGTCCGAGGAGTGCTTGGATTGGCTTAATGAAAAGGCACAGGAAGGGCCCACTTTGGCATCAGAGGCTTCGACCAACTCTGGGAGGGGGCGCAGGAGCACCTGACTTGACTATGCCCCGGATTTATTGCTTTATTAGTACTTTCAAGTTTTCTTTATGAATGTAATAAAAAGCAACTTCAATTGTATGCAAGAGCAAGAGAACTCTGTATTGAAATCAATGAAATTGAAGGTTGTGGTACTGAAAATTTTCCGTTTTGGTCCAGAAATGGTCTTAGTTGTAAAAAGATTTATTTGAACAAAGCCACCTTTATTAAAACTTTTCAAAACTATTTGCGGTATGGATCAGAACTGGACACGCCTGAGATCTGTCACTGAGATGCACAACCCCGGATCCTAGCAACTGGAAAGTTGTCCCTTGTTTGAATGGTACCACGGCACTGTACAGCAACAGAAAGTTGCCCCTAGTCTGAATGGCACTGGACCGGAGATTGCGATAAACGCTGATGGACAAAGATGACCGAGATAATCAAATGGACAAAGTTGATCGGGGAAAAGTTTTATGGCTGAACTTCGGGATGAAGCTGCCTACGTATCCCAAAGATGGGAATCAAGCCTTACGTAGTTCAGGCTTGGGTTCACTCGAGTATTTTCACTCTCCTTTTGCGCTCTAACTTTTGCCAAGGCCGCCCTTTGCGGGTTTTCAACCTTGCGAGCTCAGTTTTTATATTTTCTAATTTTTTGTGCTCTGAATTTTGCCTAGGTCGCCCTTTCGGGTTTTCGGCCTAGCGAGCCTCTCAGGGGTAATATTTCTTCAACTTGTCCATGTTGATCGGTTAGGAGAACTCTAGGCCATCTAGGTCCATCAGAACCACAGCTCCACCTGACCAGATAGACTTGATGATATAGGGACCGGTCCAATTGGGTCTGAACTTGCCCCTTGGGTCGTGGATGGGAGCTCGGTTGTCTTTGAGTACCAAATCTCCTTCCTTCAAATTCCTGGACTTAACCTTCTTGTTGAAAGCCCGGGCAATTCTGCGTTGATATCCTTGGACATGGTATAGTGCTTTTAATCTCCTCTCATCAAAAAGCATGAGTTCCTCGAATCTGCTCTGCTGCCAATCTGCCTCGGCTATTTGACACTCAGCCAATACTCGTAAAGACGGAACCTCAATATCTATAGGTAGAACGGCCTCCATCCCATAAACCAAGGAATACGGAGTCGCCCCGGTAGAAGTTCTAATTGAAGTTCGGTAGCCCCACAAAGCAAACGGCAACTTATCTGGCCAATCCCGGTAGGTTTCCACCATCTTCTGCAATATGTGTTTGATGTTCTTGTTGGCGGCCTCAACTGCTCCGTTGGTCTGCGGCCGATATGTGGACGACTTATGAAAAGCCACATTGTATTTCTCCAACAAATCAATCACCTCTTTCTTGAAGTGGGAACCATTGTCTGAAATGATCTCGTTCGACTCCATAACGGCAGATAATGTTGTTTCGATAAACTTTGACATGCGAAGCCTTCAAGACCAAGCATAAGATTGGGCCCCACCCACTTCAGAAGTAATCTATTGCTATCAAGATAAACTCATGCCCATTCGACCTTTCGTAATGTTTCCAATCACATCAATTCCCCAAACTGAAAATGGCCATGGCGACGTCATGTTGTACAGCTTTGACGGCGGGATGTTCATGCGGTTTGCATGGATCTGGCATTTGTGGCATCGCCGAACAAAGCCGATACAATCTTCCTCCATGGTAGACCAGTAGTAACCCTGTCTGAGGATCTTCCGTGCCAGCATTACCCCATTCATATGTGCCCCACATTCTCCTCCATAGATGGCCTCCATCATGTGCTTCGACTCTTCAGCTTTTACACATTGCTTGTGCAATCCCAAGTGACCTCTTTTGTACAATTTACCCCCACAGATGATAAGCTGAACAACCATTCTTCTGATTGCCCTTTTGTCCTTGGCATTTGCCCCTGGTGGGTATGCCTCCTTTTCCAAGAAGTTCCATATGTCGTAATACCAGGGGTTGTTGTCCTGCACTTCATCTATGGCAGAGATTGACTCGTAAGCAGGTGCAAATTTCTGGTCAATAATGACTGGACGCATCCGGACTCCAGATGGGATGTCTATCATGGAAGATAGAGTTGCTAACGAATTTGCGAACCTGTTGTTCTCTTTTACTAGGTGAGTGAAATTTAACTTCTCAAACCGAGGAATTAATAAATCCAAGGTCTGGTGGTAAATTATCATCTTTTCCTCCTTGACTTTCCAGTCTCCTTTCGCCTGAGACACAACAAGGTTCGAGTCCCCAACGACGTCCAATCGCCTTGCCCCTAGTTCTAAGGCCGCTTCTAGACCGGCAATACATGCCTCATACTCTGCCTCATTGTTCGAGACTTTGAACCGAAGCTTGAATGCTAAAGGGATACGGGAATCGTCAGGCGCTATCAGCAACACCCCTATCCCATACCCGTACTAATTTGACGCTCCGTCAAAGTACATCGTCCAAGTTTCATCTTCGATGTGCAGAATGGCTTCATCTGGGAATAGGTACTCAACCGCTTCATCCCCTTCAACCGGGTGGTCTGCAAGGAACTCTACTACCGCTCTCCCTTTTACCGACTTGCGCGTCACATACTTAAGATCAAATTTGGAGAGTAACAGCAGCCAACGAGCTAGCCTACCCGTAAGTGCTGGTTTCTCGAAAAGATATTTGATGGGATTGAGTCATGAAACCAACATTACAGAGTGAGCTAACAGGTAGTGTCGTAGCTTCCTGGTAGCCCATACCAAGGCCAAACAAGCCTTCTCCAGCGGAGTGTAGCGGGTCTCGTAATCCAGCATCTTCTTGCTCAGATAGTAGATGGCCCTTTCTACTTTATCTTCCGACTCTTGTGCGAGCATGCAGCCCATTGTAGTCTCGGCTACTGACAGATACAATATCAACGGTTTTCCCGGCTTTGGTGGTGACAACACGGGTGGATTCTGTAGATACTCTTTAATCTGTTCAAATGCAGCTTGGCATCGGTCGTCCCATTGGAACTTCTTTCATTTCTTCAGAAGACCAAAAAGTGGTTCACAAGTTAAGGTTAGTTTTGAGATAAATCGCCTTATGAATTGCACTTTACCCAGAAAGCCTCGCACTTCCTTTTCAGTCATTGGTGGTGGCATTTCTAAGATGGCCTTAATTTTGAAAGGGTCGACTTCGATGCCCCTTCGTGTAATCAGAAATCCCAACATTTTTTCCGCTGTAACACCAAACGTACACTTTTGAGGATTCAGCCGCAGCCGAAATTCTCTGATCCTTTGAAAAAACTTTTGCAAGGCGGTGTAGTGGCCCTCTCTTTCTTTGGACTTGACAATCATGTCGTCCACGTACACCTCGACCTCTTTATGGATCATGTCATGTAATATTGTGGTTGCAGCTCGTTGATATGTAGCCCCAGCGTTCTTCAACCCAAATAGCATCACTCTGTAGCAATATGTACCCCATGGGGTGGTAAAAGCAGTCTTTTCCCGGTCTTCGGGTGCCATTACTATCTGATTATAACTTGAGAAGCCATCCATAAATGAAAGCAAAGCATGCCCCGCTGTGAAATCTACCAACTCGTCGATATGCGGTAAGGGAAAGTCATCCTTCGGACTGGCTCTGTTCAAATCCCTGAAATCCACACATACCCGGATTCTGCCATCCTTCTTCGGCACTAGAACAATGTTGGCCAACCAAGTCGGGTATTCGGATACCATCAGGAAGCCTGCGTCAATCTGCTTGGTGACCTCTTCCTTGATCTTAATGGCCCAATCAGGGCAGATCCTTCTGAGTTTCTGTTTGATAGGTCGGGCCTCGGGGTCAAAAGGGATCCGGTGCTATACAATCTCAGGATCGATTCCAGGCATGTCTTCGTAGGACCACGCAAAAACATCTTTGAAATCTTTTAATAAAGCGACCAGGTGCTCGGGTTCCTCCGAAGACAACGTGGACCCAATCTGGACCAGCCGCGGGTCCTTCCCAGTACCAATGTTCACGGTAGTGATTTCATCAATTAAGGGTTTAACAAACCTCTCCTGCTCTTGTTCAATTAGTCGTTGCAAAACCGGAGGAATTTTGTCCTCGTCGTTTTCATCAAAATTTTGAAAGTCCTGATTTAAGCAATAAGTCAAAGGCACAGAAAAGTACTCGGAAACCACATTCACCTCATTCTCATTATGTACTTCCAAACCGTCCAATTCTTCTGTTACAACAGACTCAAAAGAGAAAGAAAAAGACAACCTGGACAGGACTGTGGCATCCGAGTTATCACCCCCAGGAATACCGGACTCAGACTCAGACGAGCTGGAACCTGATTTCGACTCACAAGACTCGGTGGAATCAGATTCCGGCTCACTACTTGACCCGGTGCTGCTCGACAAAAACCCCTCCTCATACTGCCAGGTGAGGGAGGGTGCGATGGATGCATCCAAAATAGCTGCTGGTAGGCCCGCAGCCGTTTCATCTCCGATCATGGACACCGAGGAGTTATCCCCCAAGCACAACTGGTCGATCAAAGGATCTGAAAGTAGACATGCCAGTGCTACCCCCATTTCAAACTCTGTGTCCGCAGACTCTAATTCTTTGCTATGCTCATCCTCAACTGTTGGGTATGTCTGCTCTTCAGTAACATCATCCCCAAGCAACTGCAGGTCAAAGAAAATTTCGAACCCTAGCACGCGCTTCTTCTCTGCGTTCAACCACGGCTCCGGAAAACCACAGAATGGAAAATCTTCCCCCTCCCAGACGAAGCGTCCGTTTAGGGTACCCCGAATAGGCCGATGCATCAATTCAAAGGGTTTCCCCGTCTGTTTTGCTTTGGCTCTTCCAGCCATCTCTTTTCCTTTCCTTACCCAATCTTCCTTGGTGGACAGATAACCCAGGCCGAAGGTATGGGGGTTGTGCGGCACTTCGGCCAATGCTACAATGCCCTTACGGCCGCTCTTTCCTAATCCCATCCCGGGGATGTATTGGAGCTTGTTCATGAGATACACTGCTTGGGCACTGACATATATCCCTTTATTAGCAGCCATGATATTCTGTACGACCTGAGCCTCGGCCAAGGTAAAACCTGATATGAACACATCCTCCATGCCATGCTCGATTTCTAGAACAGGCGTGGATACCTCTGGTGGTGGGTGGATTGATGAATTCCCAAAGACAATGGCTACTCCTTTCCCATAGCGGTATTTCACCATTTGATGCAAAGTAGATGACACTACCTTCACCTGATGCAGCCACGGTCGCCCTAAAAGCAAATTGAAAGTTGCGGGAACTTCTAGGACATGAAAATCTATCTCGTGCTGCCCCGGCCCGACCTTTGTCTGAACTTTAACGGTCCCCATTACTTCTCTACTTGTATTGTCGTACGCCCGGATGACCTGGGCTGTTGGTACGAAATTTGCGGTTTTTAAGCCAATCGCATATGCTGTCCTTGCTGGGCAGACATTGATGGCAGACCCGGTATCAACAAGTACCACTGGTATCCACTTATCTCTACATTCCACGGAGATGTAGAGGGGTTTATTGTGATCTGTGCCCTCGGCGAAAGTTCTTTGTCTGAAAAGGTCAATGCCGGGGAACCTCCTCCCGGGAAAACCAGCCCAACCAGTTGCTCTGGTGTAGTCTCTATGGAGAGTTTGGCCTTATCCATGGCCGTCAAGACAGCCTGCCTATGTACTCGTGAGGCCATGAGCAGTCCCCAGATGGAGATGTCTGCTTGTATCTTTTTTAGCTGTTTGAGTACAGCTTCCTCTTCAAGCTGCTTCTCCTTTTGCTTCTCAGCTTCTCTATCCTTCCCCGAGGCCTCTGGTTGATCTAAGTGTGGGGGTTTGAAATACCGCCCACTCCGCGTCATGTGGTCGACCTCTCCAAGGTACCAGGTGTCATCAGGTTGGTTATTCCCCCAATCTTCATCCGTGTGGGCAAGACATAAGTCCTCATCTTCCCACCACATTCCATCAGTGGCTGACAGACACCTATCCGGCTCTGGTATGATTGTTTTTGCGCTCGCAGCACCTTCCATCCACATGCCCGCAACATTCTTGCCTCGTGCACAGCAGTTTCAACTCCCACATGGGCCTTCGCCTTCCTGATTCTCTCGGAATCTTCAAAACTTGCTTGTTCCGACATAACTGACTGTTCCATAATCCCCGTACTCAAAATACTCCAGTCCCGGGCGAAATTCTTGACACCGGCGCTCTCCGGCGATGTACTCTACTCTTCGACCCTTCCGGCCGTCACTGATATTCTCAACCCTGCTGAGCCCTGTTCTGATTGAAACTCTCCTATCATATCAGGTTGATCGTCCAACCACCCAGTAACTTCTGCTAAATTCTCATAATCGAACCATGCGACTGCTGCATCCC
Organism: Camellia lanceoleosa; assembly: GCA_025200525.1. Taxonomy (NCBI): domain Eukaryota; kingdom Viridiplantae; phylum Streptophyta; class Magnoliopsida; order Ericales; family Theaceae; genus Camellia; species Camellia lanceoleosa. Next base: position 205,502,587 of record CM045763.1, read on the forward strand.
CTAGGTCTTGGTCACTGTAAAACTAGAGATCGGCAAGGTCCTTCCCCACAGCTGTTACACCATCTGTTCCCTGTCCCAGACTATCTCCTTGAATCACACATAACTCTCCCTCTGTTGGCAATTCTACTCCGGGTCCATCTTGGCCTATTGATGAAATGTAGTCATCCGGACTATATGTCTTCTCAACATAATTCCCCGATTCCGCGGACTCTGGCTCAACCACCTGTTTTTCCTTTGGGATCTCCTCTCTCCTGTTCTCGGCGGTCACCACCGCTGGCTTAGGTTGGGTCATGGAGATATCCATCATGCACAAGTCGGTGCAATCAGGAAGAAACACCTCCGGTTTAGGCAGGTAGGTAGGCGTGATATAGATACTAGGGTCGTAGGACACGACCCTAGTATGGATGAAAATGAGTCTTTTGGGTGGTGGAACTTGGTTATGTGTGGGGAGGGGATTTGTAGTAACATTGGGCTTCTCGGGAGGCAAAATCACCCCGTTATCGATGAGATCTTGAATCTCATGACGCAACCGGAAGCACAGATCGGTATCATGACCGTGCTGTTGGTGAAATGCACAATACTTGGCTGGGTTATGAGTAGGGAGAAGTTTTTCTGGTAGGGGCCGCGGCTCCAGAAGCTTTAGATGCCCTTTTTTGATCAAAACCCCCAGAGCTTTGTATAGGGGCATATAAAGTGGAGCGAAAGTTCTGGTGTTTCTGGGTGGGTATTTAGCTGTTTGCGGGTTGCTTCCAGACACACCGGAGAATGGCGTAGCTGCTATGGCTCTCGGTGGGGGGTTGGCGGTGACCATGCTTACTTCGGAGGCTCTCGTAGTAGTAGTGCCACTCGGGCCTGCATTAGTGTTGCGGTTGAAGGTCCTTCAGGGTTGTTCCCGATCGTTATCAATCAAGCCTTGCTTCAAGGCATCTTCAATCTGCACCCCCATTTCATGTAGGTCAGAAAAAGTAGGAAAGAGGAGTACTATCATCTTTTGCATCAACTTCGACTGAAGATTGCGCACAATCATCCGAATCTGGTCTTTGTCCGTAGGCCTCAAGGTCATCATCGAAGCCTTGGCCCTCCATCTGGTTACGAACTCTGAAAAACTCTCCTTAGGCTCTTGCCTAGTCATCTCGAGATCACGGGTTGTAATCTCAATCTGTGTATTGTATGAGTACTGCGCGATGAAGGCCTCAGCCATTTCGTCCCAATTCCTCTTAACGTCATCTTCTAGCTTGGCATACCATATGGCCGCCACACCCGACAGGGTCCGGCCAAATAAAGACAACTTTTGAAGCCTACTGAGGCCCATTGGCCTTAGGACATCTGAAAATAGTCTTAAGTGCACCATGGGGTCCCCGGACCCGTCAAATCGATCAATATGAGGCATTGTGAATCTGTCGGGCAGCGTCACAGCTGCGTCGGTATATCCATCTTCAATGTCGGGGATAGTCTTGACCCCTTGGGATCTCTTGAACAACTTTTCAAGCTTGCTAAACTTTAGTGCGGTGGGATCAGTCTCGAACTCAAAGGGAGAGTCCGGTAGGTTGGTGGGTGTTTTTGATAGCTGAGGTTGGATTTGAGGTAGGATTGGAGGTGGGGTGGTCTGTGGGCGATTCAGATCATTCTGAACATTGGCTGTCTCCCCGAGGTTTGGAACTCCTGGTGGGGGAGGAGCTTGATGCGAAACAGATGCTCCGGTTTGCTGCTCTAGTCTGGCAATTGTTTCTGCCTGTTCCTTCACAACTGTGGCCTGTTGCCTAGCGAATTCCGCCTGACAAACGGCATCTTGCTGCATTGTTTTCATGCTCTCTTGGAGGTGGCGCACCATCTCCTCCAAACTAGCCATACTATTCTGCTCTGGTTGAGTTACCGGTATATATTCTCTCTCTGTTGGTGACACGGAATCCTGATCCCTACTGAACACAGGTGGGGTAGATAAGGCCCTCTGAACTGGCTGCTGTACTGATGTCCTCTGCCTGACTGACCTCTGTCTAGTAACCGGGGGTAGTGAGTAGTACACTGGTTGTCCGTCTACTAGATCCTCAGATCGATGGAGTTGACGACCTCTAGTCCAGAGTGCTTGGGGAGTATCTACTGGGTCAGAAGCAATCATGCTCAACTACCTAGTAAAAAGATAAATAAAGCGTATAAATAAACAGACAATTGGACAGCATAACGGCATAAAATAAACATACAACACACGGTTGGGTATCATAACACACTGCTAGTGAACTGGATACACTGTTCCTTAAATACTGATCACTGTTTCTGAATCATTGCCCCCAAGTCTGAATCTGGTACCCACAGATAATTGATTCCCCAAAATACTGTTACTTGTGCCCTCCGGCCGAATACCAAAACTTGCAAACTGATATGCGCATTCCTGTAGAGATACACTCTAAAAGCACATAGCATGTAAAAGAGAGCCAATACACCCCTATGTTGGGGTAGGGTTTCCCTGTCCTATTTTGTCAGGAGCTAGGGTTTCACTACGCACACGGCGGTTTCAAACAACCTATATCGGGTAAGCAACCTGTCCTAGTTTGGAATGGTCACTATGGATTCCGAATATGCACTAGGTCGAATGGTCAAAAAGGGTGCCCCGGTAAAACCGGGGTTTGTGTTCCCATACTGGCAGAGGCCGCAACCGGTCAGCCTTATGGCATGCTTTGACAAAGTCAAGCCTCCAGCAAACCGTTCAGGAATAGCAGATGGCCAACACGGTGTCCTAGGCGCACCAATGCACATGCAATGCAAAGAAACACATAAGTGTAGTCAAAACAGGATATCACGAGTTCGAGTCAAGCTCTCTAAAACATCCCCAGTAGAGTCGCTAGAAACTGTAGACGTCCCTGAACGCCCCAGGAGGGTTAAGTCCCGTTCCGTTCATATTCTGGGTCACTACAGTTCAAAGGACTCAAATGTCACGGTTCTTAATCTTGAACCAAAGAGTCCAAATTTGGCAAATCGTTTTGAGAAAAATAGATTTTTAGAAAAGAAGTGCCAAACATGGACTGCTTTGCCAGATACAGAGTCGCCACCTAAATATTTTTTTTAAATGGGGAATTTAGGAAACCCTGACTCGGTGCCGAAGACCACGTGTCCGTCATCACCAAAGTTGTCTTGGCTCGGGAGCTTGGGTACGATCGGGGAAGGTTAGCTATGAGCACCCCCTTTCGCCCGGTCCGAAAACCGGCCTCTACTAACCATGATATCCGATTTTGAAAACGTTATGCGTTCTTATTCTGGTTATTAGCCTAGAATTACTATGTTATGCGCACAGCAAACAAGTATAGACTAGATTGCCTAATTTGGAAACAAGCATTGCATATCCGTTCATTTTTTGAAAAGCGCTTTGAAATTTGCTACTCGCAAGTAGGCTAAAACACGGATTTCAATGAGTTTTTCCAACTCAAACAATCCAACCTTCACCCACAGGCATTCAAGCAGTTATATCACATAAGCAGCTAGCCTCATGAAAATCATGCTGTTATGGCAACATTCACATGCATGCGATATGCTAAAGCGTAAAAACTCACCTAGTACTCCAAGCCAAAACAGAAACTAGTTAGTAATCATATGCATGATCCTAGTTCATGTTAAGTGGCTAATGCAACGCAAGCAAGGGTGTAATCTAGACAGGCTCGGCTCTCCTAAGCATGGTATGTGAAATGCTACAAGTAACAACTATTCAATTTGGAAATTGAAATACAATGCAGTTAGCGTGATGTACCGAACCCGGTGCATGTAAAACAAATGTATAGATGCACGCATGCATTGCATAAGGTATGCTAATTTTGAATATGCCCTAATCTACCATCATAAGCAGGTAAATAAAAGGGAAGAAAGAAATGGGGGTTGGAAGACATACATACACTCAAGCACACTTATTACACAATTGCCCTCACACAGAGGGACTAAAAGAATATACAGTCCCAAATAGTACAGTCCAAATACAGAATAAATTATTACAAAAATTTCTAATTTAATTAATAATTTAAATGCAGAATAGAAAAGGCCGCAGCCCCACCTCGGGATGCGCGAATGATGCATGCTCGAATCCGACTCGCCCGGAAAACCCGCACCATACCACTGCTGCCTCTGTTTTTACTGTCCTATCTTTCTGAAATCTGCCAAAGTCCCAGGACACCTTTTAAGCACACTGCAGTACACCACCGGCTGGAGGAAATGACCACCGACCGTTCAAAATAACCATCGGCTGCTTGAGAGGTTATCGGCCACAAACAAATGGCCGGTCGGCAAACAATTCCTGCAGAAGACAGTTTTGACAGCAACAGCAGACAAGCAGTGCATGGTGTGGAATTTTGAGCATATGTAAGCATGGCCAATGCCCCCTATCATGTATGGGACTCAAGGAAGCATGGCCCTTGGTCCTTAGGCCACCAATTATGCCTTTTGGTACATGATGGCCTAAGGGACCAAGATTGCAGTTCAATGTAAATATGCATGCAACACACAAATGAGAACCAAGACCCTATCATGTCAAGATCAAGGGCCTTAGTGACATGAGAATTGAGATGTGTTTTGTCACTTGAAGTACAAACACCCCTCATTTCTCACACTTGGCTTGACACCCCAAACCAAGCAATGCAATGCATGTTATGCAAACATGGCTCAACAATGCAATATGATGCTAAAATGCAAGGCATGCCAAATGCTATGCAACATATCATGTTGGGTATATAGTGCTAATCATATGGGAGGCAAATGTGATGCAACCATGGACCAAAATGCCATGAAGCTAGCATGGGACAACATGTAATGAACCAAACAAGCAACAAGCATATGATAAGCAAACAATGGTGGACTTAACCACAATGGGGCAGACCTCAAACCTCCCCAAAACAGTGGCAAAAAATGCCCAAAAACATGAACAAAATGCTATACAAGCGTACAAGTTAATGAGCCTAAACCTAAGGCACCAAAAAGAGCATCTTACTACCACTAACATGACCACTCATGGCATGTATTAGGCGAGCAAAAACAGAGTTCTATCATGCAAAAATACACCCAAACCCCTTGACATGGTAGACCCGAAATACCCTAAACACACACACATGCACAAGGCCTATCTCAAGGCATAAAAGGACACATCCTCAAAGCATAAAAGAGGTCACATATACAAACATACAAACATGATTTATGGACTGAAATATGATCCTAAATGATGCCAAATCATGAGGATGGTCTAAGGTGAGCATGCTAGAGGCCAAAATACTCAAGGCTTACAAGCCCAAAATGCAAAGCAATCACATCAAGTATGCCCAACATGACAAAATCAGTGGCTCACAGCCCTTAAACATGGCAAAATGATGCTAACATCTTCATGGAGTTATGCTAATACATGCAAGAATCATGGCCTAAACACAAGATGCATTTCTATGCCAAATAGAGAAATGCAAAGCAAGTATGTTAAGCATGCAAGAGGCCAACAAAACACCATTATACAGAGATAAAATATGATCCAAAACACCCAAAAAAGTTCTGAAATGGTGCCAAAAACAAGCAAGCATGCATGTTGCCTTTTAAGCCAAAAACAAAGGTAAAAGAGGTACAAAGGGGAGAGGGGTGTCCCTCCCCTATACAAGACTTCAAACCACCTTCCTCACCACTAAAAACCCACTGGTTTTCAGTGGTGGGAAGACCAAAATAACAAAGCAAACAAGGCTCAAAATAAAGGCACCAAAGAGGCCAAAATAAAGCCTAAGAGGGTGAGTTTGCACTCAAACCACAAAGTGACCTTAATGAAAGTTCAAAAGCAAGAAAATATAAGACTTTTTTATGTTATACACAAAGCTAAAAACAGCAAGCAAACTAGGTAAAAACTAGTTGCAAAAACGGGAAAACTAAAGTAAAGTGCTCACCCTTGAAGAACACCTCAAGAACAGATGATCCAGCCCTCTTTTATTGATCAAAACCAGTCCAAAAGTTCAACAAACAACCCTCCAAGCCTCCCAATCTCGAGCTAAGGTGTGATGGTGTGTGTATTGGTACAAAAGTAAGGTAAAACCACACTTTTAGACCTAAAAACACACACACAAGAGGAGAGAGAGGGAAAATGTAGAGAAAGAGAGTATATGGCAGATATATAGATATAGAAGCTCTGGTTTTTTTGTGAAAAATGGCTAACCCCCAACAAAGGGAGAGAGATGGTGTTTATATAGGCAAAAATCAAGGCTCAAGGCTTCTCCAAGAAGCTAACTAAAAGGGGCAAATGGTGCAAAGGGGTCTTGGCTTCTTGGAGAAGCTAAGACAACTGCCCAAGCTTCTCCAAGAAGCTTGGCCAAAAGGGTCAACCTTCTAGAAGGTTTGGGGGTTCAAAGGTGCAAAGGGTCACTCCATGCGGAGATGAGTGATGGTGCATTCCAGTAGCACGGTGGCATGCACCATGCCTCGAGTGCAAAGGTGCACGCCGCCACCAAAGGATCACCGACACAAAAGGTGCGGTCGGCAACATATAGTGCCGACCGGCCATTGTTTTAAGAAACACTACGGTGGTACACATATTCGCCGATGATGGTAGGGAGGGTGGGGTGTGGGGATGGCCAAAAAGCCATTTCGCCTTTTCAAGGCAAAACACAGTGTTTGGTGCCAAACCGAACACGAAGCGAGTCAAGAGGTCTCAAATCCAAGGCGTACGCCAAGGCCTCCGGGAACTCGAGACGAACACAAACATGGATAATCACCGAGTATTCAAACGGTGACGTCTAAGTCTTGAGGACGGTCAAAAATGGGGTGTCTACAACTACACACAAAATTAAACAAAAAACACATAATTTAATTCTATAAAAATAAAATTAACAAGAAATGTAACTTTTATTTCCAATTATATAGCAATCCCGGTTTTCCTTTCCTTTGTATATTGTATTCCGGACTTGGTTCTGTGGTTATGTTGTTGTCTCATTCTCATTTCCTTCCCTTACTCTTTGTATTTGAGTCTTGTGTTGTGTTGGGCAGGTTTGAAATAGGTTGGTTGTGCTTTGGAACCATTGATTGATGCCCAGAATTTGGCCTTCACGCTCGAGCGGGGCTTTTGACGCTCGAGCGAGCCCTTCGTTGTTGCTTCTTCGCTCGAGCCGAAGTTTTGACGCTTGAGCGTGATTTTCCATCTCCCAATACTTTTGTCTGCAAGTCTTCAGACGCTCGAGCGGGAGTTTTGACGCTCGAGCGTAACCCTTTATTTTTGTTCCTCTGCTCGAGCGGGAAGTTTGACGCTCGAACGGGGACCATGTCTGCAAAACTTCTGGAAGTGTGCAATCGACGCTCGAGCGGCGCTTTTGACGCTCGAGCGTGAGTCTGTGTCTGACGCTCGAGCGGGGGTTTCCACGCTCAAGCGGGGCGACTGGTATAACACATCGGGATTTCACCTTTTTGGGTTTCTTTTTCATTTCTCTTTCTCTCTCTTACTTTCCCAAAACCAGATTTGAGAGCTCCTCTCTCTAAAATCTTACATTCTCTCTAGGGATTGATATAGTAGGAGTGGTTTCCTTATCTTGGGCCTTTACAAAAGTTGTGGGGATTGTCGAGGGCTATATTTTGATCCGAAAATCTTGGGTTTTGGGGCATCTTCAATTTCTTCATCATCTTCCCTTGGGCTTGAATTTGAGGTAGGGATTCCTACTCATTCTTATGTGTTTTAACATAGACACTAAGTTATTTGTATATATGGGTTGATTTGGAAAGTTAGGGTTTGAAATGTGTTATTTTCAAAAGAGGGGTTTTGTTGTTTTTGACTCATATATGTATATTTTTGGTCTTAAAAGGAGATTGTTGATGTTGTTGTTAATATTTGAGCCTTTGGGTCAATATTGTGAAAAGGGAGGAAAAATGCCATATTTGGGTATATTTGGATCATTAGTGTAATTAATGACAATTGTTATGGAAATGTGAAATTGAGTTGAAAATAATGGAATTGGCTCATTATGAGTTAGAATGATGGAGTTGGATTTATTAATCGCTCACTTTAAAAATGTTGAAATTATATATATCTGTTGAGGCATTTATTATCTGTTTAAAAATAACTGCTTTGGGCTATCGGTGGAGGATAGTCTTGATTGTTGTAGACAATGCATGATGATTAGGCAAACTAAAACTAATCAATTGAATATGTCATCGAATATGACGGTTGGAATAATACATTGAAATTATGTATTGATTGATTATGTATATGATATGTGTTTATATATATGGTATTGTATGGGAAGAAATAGGGGATGTACTCCACGGTTTAGGGGAAGATAGGGGATGGACTCCTAAACCGGATGTTATGTGGGAGGAGATAGGAGATGGACTCCATTGATACAGCAAATATGTGTATCTATTGAATTATTGATATAGCAAATCTGTGTATCATTTGTGAAGTATGGAAGTGTTTTGTGTGTTATTGATACAGTGAATCTATGTATCTATTGTGGCTTATGGAAGTGTTTTGATATGAGTTGTTATCTCATTTGAATTGTTAAAATGGAAGAGTTATTGATATGAGATATAATCTCATTTAACGTATATAGCCAGGTTCTTAGCCAGGATTATGAATTGAGAAATTGGATAAGTATTAAAAATGAAATGAAACATGGACACATTTGTCATGTAATTGAAATGGGTTATGAATTTATTCATGTGAGTTAAACATCTGTCAAATGCTAATGTTTTAGTTATTGCTCATGTTATGTTTAGCATATCTCTACTGGGCGTTGGCTCACCCTATATGGGACATCATTTTCAGGCACAGGTAGCATGCCACCTCCAAGGACGTAGCTTGGGAGGCTTGAGACTGTTGGACTTTTATTTTGTTATTTTTGATTGTATTACATGTATATCAAGCGAAGGGCTTATTTTGTGAAGAGTTAGTACTCTCTTTTGTAACCAAGTGTTGACTTGAAAAGTTGTAAGCCTATAGGGCATTTACTTTTGTTGTCAACATGTAATACATTTTGTAATGAATACTCTGATGATATGTAATTATACTTCATTCGTTTATATCTAAGCATGTCAAGAATGTATGATTTATGGGTTTATTTTGAGGGCGTTACAAATTAATTTGAAAATAAAATTTTATTTAAATAAATTAATTCCACATAGAAAAATATTTCTGTAATACTTAAAATACTAAAAACAGAATTTTAATTAATGGAAACTCAGAAATTTATTTATGAAAATCAAAATTAATTTCTGACCAATTTCACAAATTAATATTCTAAAATTGTTAATGATAAACAGTATATTACTATTGTTTGTCAAAGAAAATAAACAATATATTACTATTATTTGTCAAATAGTATATTACTACTATTTGTATTTTCCAACCAGAATATTGCTTTGTATAAGCACCTAAAATAATTTATGTAAGAAGAAGAAAGGAAGAAAAAGAAACAAACAAAAAATTATGCACAAATAGAACAATTGGAATCTGTCTTAAGATTGTTGGATAACTTGAAAACAAATTAAATAAACAAAATATATTACTTACAGAATTTATTTACCAAAACAACTTAAGAACAAGAATGATCAAGTCGAGTGTATGACACTCTATCCTTAAGACAGATTCACCCTGCTTAGGTGTTTATGGAATAATGGTGTCTATCTCCTACGGTACAATGATCTTACACAGATTGTATTAGCACTAAAAACAATATATTTGGGCGAACCAGAACTTGTGTTCTATACTCTTAGAGGTTTGTCTATAACTAATATGAAGTGTATATATATATATATATATATGCAAGAGAGAAAAACATGATGCAACCAGAGAGAATTTTCAGAATGAACAAACTACTGGAAGCGGGTCTTAATTTATAGGCAATTTGGTGCCTTTTCGGAAGACTTGAACAGGTCTAACAAAGAACTGAATAGGTGCAGAATTCAAACTGAACAGATACAGAATTCAAATCTGTTTGAAACAGTTTGATCTACTGGAAAATGGAATAGGATTGAATTCAAATTTGGCACAAAATTTGAATTCATTCTGTTCAGAAATTCAAATAATTTTGCCTCAAAAATTCAAATGAATTTTTTCCAAAAAATTAATATTAGAACCTGACCCACAACCCGCACCCGGCTCGGCCGGCCGGACAGTGGTGGCAGCGACGTGCGTGTGGTGGTTTGAGCCAAAGCCCATTTTGTCCATAACTCCTCCCTCTTACAAACTTAGGGTGCCCCTTTGGGCCTAATCTAAGTTTGTCCACCTAAAACTTATATACTCACAAAAGCTGTCTTAAAATTTCAATGAGGGACAACCAATTTAAGAAAACTCACATTTGACTCTTCAACTTCCCATTCCACAAATTCGAAAACGACGTTAACTTCTCATTCACTTATAAATGGTTTTGACGAACTGTTTGTACTGTGTGATTTGCCATAAGGTAAGGAACATGCCACTTCTTTGGACTCATCCCCAAAGACGTGTGGGTCTCACTCAAATTTGGGTTTAAAGTTGACCCAAAAAAAAAAACTTATAAAAATCATACTTTCCAACAATTATGTCAAACTAAGACACTCAATATATTTTCTTTAAATTTCTAAAGAGATTAATGTAATTTATTTTATATTTTTTTATCCACCCATTCTCTTATTTCATTACAATAAAATTAACCTATGTTGTGGATGTCAATAATCTTGTCAAATTTTATAAACCAATGTGTCATGACTTCTTTATTGTTTGATTGATTCTTTATGCTGGATTTGGATTTGGTTGGTTGAATTTGCTGCCTTACTATTTGGTATTCCTTTCGGAAAAGGCTTAGATGGCAAGGAAAGAGACAGGCATTCTTAAGAGGCAATTGCGTATACACGGCGCAACAATGCAAAAAAAGAAAAAAATATATATGGGGGGGGGGGGGGTTTGTTCTGATTGTCTCAACCGACTCTCTGGCTGCGCACTAACACAGCTGTGTGTGTAATGTAACTGTGAGTGTGAGAACAAAGAGGCTTCTGCTGCGAGTGCATTCACCTTTTGCCTTTTGTTTTTTGCCTTTTTTTTTTTTGGTTTTTTTTGCCTGCGATTATGTATAGACAGATCTCTTGGTGAGTGAGTGGAGTGGACACATACGCACTCCACTGTCTACCACTTGAGATATGGTCCTCCCACCTACGCCGACATCATTAACTCCAATAAGACTTTCAATTAGAGGTCTTCTTATTGAACAATTATGGAAAAAGTTAAAATGTTAAAATATTGATAGTTATATAATTAAATTATATTTTTTAAAAAATAAATTATTTATTATCGAAATTATACTTATCGTCTATTTTTTATAAAACAAATGTAATTATGGCCCCGTTTGAGGTGTTAGAACTTTTGGTTAAAATAATCAAAAGTTAAAATATCCAATCATATCATTCTATTTATTTTTTTATACATCTTTTTTTTAAAAAAATAAAAAAAATAAACTAAAATAATCACTTACTAAACACTTCTATTTAAATTTGTTCAATTTAATTTTTGAATAAATAATCTATATAGTTAGTCTTACAAGTTAATCGATTTAAATCGCCAAAATCAATCACAGAGTCTAATAATACCTCTCAAATTGAATGCCTAACTGAAAATAATTCGCTTCCTTTTGATCTCTACCTACAAATTTTTATGCATACTTTTCAATACATTAGGAGGAAGGTGGTTGTGAAGTTTCTGATGATATAAATAAAGGTCAGGTTTTTCTCCGGTTTGAAATTGAATTAGAGTGTATTGTTAGGTCTGTGAAAAGTCATCACGGATTCTGTTTCAATAATTTAAATTGTTCAATATGTAAAATTTGTCAAGTACATTATCTTTATAAAAAATTACGTTGATCGGATATCAATAGTTACTTAATCAGATCAGATTTCTATTAACGGTAAATATAAGTTTTCAAAATAAATTGTTGACAAAAATTTAATCTGGATCAAGTAGTTATCGATATCCAATCAATGTAATTTTTTATAGAGATAAAATACTTGATGAACTCTACATATTAAACGATTTAGATTATCAAAATAGGAACCGTGATGAACTCCATAAATTTGACAGTACTGTCCAATTCATAAAGTGAATTGAAAATAAGCCTGACCCATAAATAAAAGGGTTCCTGTCTAGATCCTAAGCAATTTTGGGTCAAAATGACCACTTGACTTTGGCAGGATGGTGCCCCATTATTTGTGAATTCTCTGTGAACGAACTCATTAGGAAATGGTATTTTTTGGTTATACATTCTCTCGGTGTGTTGTTGTGTGGATATGACTATTTGAATGTTGAATTTGAAAGGAACTTGGGAAGCTAAAATAAAATATAATATAAAATTATGGAAATTGCTAATCAAACTCTTATTTTTAAATTTTTTTTATTATAAATTACTTCATATTTTATCTTTAGCACAAAAAATAATTTTTACAACACACTCTAAATGATAAAATTTGGAGTCTAATTATAAAGGAAGTGGCTATACTTGTTTACATTTTCTTTTCTTCTTTTTTTTTTCTTTTTTTATTGACAAATTTCTCTTTAAATTCAAAATTCATTTCACACAGCTTAAAAAATAGGAAAATGCCTAAGAGCTCTAATTAGAGCTCACAAAGGACAGCTCTAATGAGCTGTCAGCAATTAAAAAAAAAAAAAAAAAACAGTGAAGTAATGACAAAAAAGAGAACAGAAAAAGACAAAATAATGCTGTTTTAGTGCTCTGCTTTTAGAGCTCCGGAGCATCACCGTAAAAAATATTAGCGATAGTTTTGTTTCATTTCAATTATTTACGGTCCATGCATCATTCTATAGAAGTGAAAATGATGATATCAAAAATTACTATTTTATATCACTAATTTTTATCATCATTTTATTTCATTGCATACATAAGTTTTGTTATATAATTTCTTCTCAATATGAAACTAATCACAAATAAATAGAGACAAAAAAATCTGATGACATATACTACCAATTTTTTTTTTTTTTTTTGGGGGGGGGGGGGTGTAAAAACAAGAAAGAAATATCTGGTATTTTCAAAAAAAATATTATAAATCAATGATAAATCTTATAAATATTAATAATTAAAAATTTAAACATTTTTATGATTTTGTAAATTTTTTATCGGCACTGCTACGTAGCTCGAATATCACGGCTCGAATGGTTCAAAAATAATCTCTTACCGGTAAGAGATTATTTTCATAGGCAAAAAAATAATCTCTTACCGGTAAGAGATTATTTTCGAGCCATTCGTGCCACACTTTTTCGAGCTACGAGGAATTTCCCATTTTTTTTAAAGTACCACTGTTTGTATTTCTCTCAAAAACCAGCCATGAGATGATGATAAGTTTGATCTGATGAATATGATGATTGCTTAGCTTGTTAATGAGTGGAGAGATAGGAACAAAAGTCTACATTAAAATACACTCTTATCAAGCAAGAATAATGCCAAAATGTATTGCGCTGTTAAATAAAATAAACCATGTAATTTTTTTGCTCATTTTTTTTTTGCAAAAAATATGAATGACTCTTAGCTTAATAATTTGAAAACAGTAGACATCATCATAATTTGACCAGAATTGAGTATAACCTTGGAGTAGAAAGAATTGCATTTCATTATCCCACTACCATTGTGCAAGAAAACTTTGTCTCACACAATTTTTTTTAAATAAAATAAATTACACAAATGCTTCTTCAAATATACATTTGTTACACATTAATCTCCAATTTTATAATTATTTCAATTTCATTCTTAAAGTATCTGATTTGATGTACTTTATTAGTTTCTAGTATCAACAATGTTCAAAATCAATAACGAAAGGAGTCGTCCAAAAAAACTAGAGCCCATTATTATAAGAACTTAAAATTTTGATGAATATATATGTAAAATTTGCTAACATAAAGCCAGCTCAAAAAAATAAATAAATAAATAAATTGTCTGACCAAATAAACCGATGCTATAAGATGGACAATACAATTTTTACCTTCCGCCCCTCTCACAGCAAAAAAAAAGAAAAAAAGAAAAAAAAATGTTGTATGCTATTGCCATGTTGGGATGCGATAACAAAAAAACAATTGCCGACAAGCAGTTTGCATAAATGGAGTCCATTTGAAGCTTCACAGCCTAATGACTTTCATGGCAAGCAAAATGATTTTTTTTTTTTTTTTTTTAATAAAGTTTTTAAAAGAGTTTTGATTTTTTGTTTTGAAAATAATTTTGAATTGAATTTTAAGTTGTGTATTTGGTTATAAGTTTTGAAATTAATTTTTGAATAGAGTTTTAAGTAATTTTGAATTTTGTGTTTAATTATAAATTTTAAAAAGTGTTTTAAGGATGTGGAAACGCAAGTTAAATTTTTTTATGATTTTGTAAATTTTTTTTTTTGTTACAGGAAAATCCTTCCTACCCTCCCGCAAGTCCAAGACAGCGCCCCTTGCAGAGACCACCAAGGTGTCCGATTAGCCGTTCCGAGCGAGGAGACTATAACCTGGGAACTTAAGTGTCCCTTACAGAGATCACCAAGGTGTCCTATTAGCCGTTCCGAGCGAGGAAACTATAACATGGAAACTTGCCCCGACCTCTTAAGACAAACTCTGCTTAAGTCAGGACTCGCGCAGCGGGGGAGCATTGAACCCATACCAAGTGCTGATTAGACAACTTGAGGTCTAACCTCCTAACCAACAGTGCTTCGTCCAAGAAATTAGCCCAAGAGGAAAATTGAACTTGTGACCTTGGGGCATAAACCCCAAGGTCTTACCACAATGCCACAATCCCTTGGGTTAATTTTATTTTAAAGTAAATTTTATTTTATAAATTTTGTAAATTTTATTTTAAAGTACCACTGTTTGTATTTCTCCCAAAAATACAAGCCATGAGATGATGATAAGTTTGATTTGATGAATATGATGGTTGCTTATCTTGTTAATGAGTGGAGACATAGGAACAAAAGTCTACATTAAAATACACTCTCATCAAGCAAGAATAATGCCAAAATGTATTGCGCCGTTGAATAAAATAAACCACGTGCAATTAAACTTGAGTAGAAAGAATTGCATTTCATTATCCCACTACCATTGTGGAATTAAACTTTGTTTCACACAATTTTTTTTAAATAAAATAGATTACGCAAATACTTCTTTAAATATGCATTTTGTTACACTTCAATCTCTAATTTTATAATTATTTCAATTTCATTCTTAAAGTATATGATTTAATATATTTTAATTTCTAGTATCAACCATGTTCAAAATCAATAACGAAAGTAGTCGTACAAAAAAAAAAAAAAAAAAACCATGACTAGAGCCCATTCTAGGGACTTAAAATTTTGATGAATATATATGTAAAATTTGACCACATAAAGCCAGCTCAAAAAAAAAAAAGGTCTGACCAAATAAACCGATCCTATAAATGCACTATACAGTTTTTACCTTCCTCCCCTCTCGCACCCCAAAAAAAGAAAAAACTGTCGTATGCTATTGCCATGTTGGGATGTGATAACCAAAAACAAAACAAACAATTGCCGAAAAGCAGTTGCATAAATGGAATCCATTTGAAGCTTCACAGCCTAATGACTTTCATGGCAAGCAAAATGATTTTTTTCCTTGGGTGGATTAACAAAATGATTTTCATAAACTTCCCAGCTTGAATTCCCATTTCAACCACCCGGGCTAAATTCACAACAATTAATGCTGTGTTTGGTTAAGGGATTTGAGAAGGGATTTAGAAAGGAAAATAAAAAAGGTAGGTGAAATATGAAAAAAATATATCTACATTTTACATAATTTCATACACCTTTTCCCTTTCCCTTTCCAAATCTCTCCCCAAATCCCCCAATCAAACACAGCATAAAGTTACCTTCCCTACACTCGGACAAGAACCCAAAATGACAGACTGCTGGGTCTTGTAATGCATCCACAAGGTGTACTAAGCTGTAGCTGCATTTTTTAGTGAATCAGCATCATATCATCCATGCACTCTCAACCAAACCAATACCTTATAAAGAACTTTCTTGCAAAATAAAGGAATTCATGGTATACTTTTTGAATCTCGCAAGGGGAAATAAAAAGGAAAAAAAAAAAAAGAAAGAAAAGAGAGACTTTTATTTTTATTTTTTTTTATAGATGGAATGATTGAACCTCATAAAAGACCTGATGTTGTTAGGAGATTCCACGGGGAATGCTTTATTTACATTGATTGAGGCTTTGTAAACTGTAATGCTATAAATTCAAAAAAAAAAAAAAAAAATACTCAGAAAATTATTTGAAAAAAAGAAATCAATGGTTTACATTTATTGTAAGTGTGACCCACATCTCATTAATTTTAAATTGACACCACATACTCACTTTCAAGGTAAGACTAGAAATAAATTCTCATGACCTATAGCAATTTTGTTGGTAAACTACTATTTTCCCACATGGGAATAGTTGAAATTTTGTATCTTGTCATGCGCAAAGTATTTTTACCGCAGTTGGTATTTCTTAAGTTTTCACTTTCACAAAGTCTAATTTTGTTCACACAATACATATATTTTTATTGGTGTAAAATAGTAGAATCTATACTTTTAGGTCAAGTCAATACACATTTTAAATATGAGATTTACTGTTTTGGATTAATCAGAATTTATGTATTGTTCACCTTCACATAATGATATTTGATACCACCAAAATTAATAAGTTAGGAAAAGAATGTATAAGAAAACATTCTTTTTCAGGTTTGTATTTACATTTTTACCTCCAAATTAATCCTTAAGAATAAATTTGCCCTTTTTGATGATATCTATTTTGTTAGAAAATAGTTTGTGAAATTAAGGTTTTGGTCAACTTTGAACTAAAATTACACACCCGTTGTGGAGGATCTATGGTGCAACGTGTTCATCTCCGTGCGTAGATAAACACCAAACTTTAGTTTGCTCAAAACTATCTAGTAATGAATGAGAAATTGACTCCAATTGCTGAAAATTACACACCCACTTGAACATTAGATATTAATTGAAGAAAATGGTAACTAGCTTGTACAGCTTTGCCCCACTTTATTAGTTCAATCTACTAATTCGAGCTTGCTATTGGGCCTTAAGGGGCACCCAATTGGGCATCTGCACATGGTTTGTTTATTGATTCATTTTGGGCTGTTGTTGGTGCGTTTTACGCTGTCTTTAGTTGGAGGATTTGGAGAATTCTTTGGTTGGAAGATTTGGAGAATTCTTTGAAAAGGAAAAGAAAAAGAAAAATATGTGTAAAATTAGGTAAAATGTAGATATATTTTATTCATTTTTCATCTACGTTTTCCATCTCTCTTTTTAAATCTCTCCTTAAATTTCTTAACAAAACACAACATTAGTGTTTGTGGATCACTGTGTGTCTCTTGTGTTTGTGAGAGAGAACTTTTTTAGTCTTGGGGCCTACTATAAATCATGTAGTATCAGAACATAAATTATTCTCTCCCATTTGTGTTTTAGTTGGATCTGTCGTGTGTTTTCTGGGCCTCTAACAGATAGATTTAGGGGGATTTACCGACCTGTTTTATTGATCAAATTTATTTACTTATAAATTTTGCTCATATTTTCAATTATCAATATCTCCAAAAATTATTGGGGTAAAATAAGTATTTTAGGACCTATTGGTTCATTGAAAACAGTATACAGGATCTAAAAGTATTTAAGTCCATCACATAGAACTAACCCGTAATTTACCCTTAGAATTTATTGACAATCCAAGCAATTCATATTTTACCTTCATGTATGTTAATCATTTATGAAAAAAAAAAATTTAAGTTGATTTGATAATCATAGTTACAAAATCTTAACATTTTGTCTTTAAAAAAATAAATCATATATTTTAAAGACAAATTTTATAAAATCATAAACTTATAATATTAATTTTATTTATTTATTTAACTTCCGTCCAATTTGAGATTAAAAATGCCACGTGGCAAATTGGATAAATTATATTTTGCCCTTTTAAGTTTCACAACTTTTCACTTTAGTCCTTAAATAATGTTTGTATTTTTTTTCTAATTTAAACCTAAAATCAATTTCTCAATTTTAAGACCCAAAACTCAAATTCAAAATCCAAACCCAAATTCTAACCCACGTCTCTTTCTTCTCTTCAAATTTGTCCCTAAACTTATATTGTACCTTCAGCCTCGCCTCTATCCCAACCTCGACGATCTCTCTACTTCCATCGCCCCTCTTTGCCCTCTTCCTTCATTGTCCGACCATGTGCAATGACTATCGTTTATATATGCCCAAACACCTCTCATTACACCACCTCTAGTTTACAAGTATTTTCAACACATTTCAGACATGTAATCTTTACTTCTTCTTCCTCTCTTTTTTTTTTTTTTTTTTTTTTTTTTGCAATAGTAAAGTTTGTTTAGTTTGTCCATCTCCATCACTTGAATAAATTGTGAAGTTCTCTTCATTGAGGCAAAAAAAAATCGGTGGTTGTCCGTTCAACCATGCATAGTCCACTTGATTAGAAGTAAGATATTTGAGTGCATCGCTCTCAACCGCATTTAGATCACACTTTATCATAACGCGCCCATGCACCCAATTCTTGAAAAATTTTATTCGCTAGACAATTCAAGATGCATTTTTTTATTGCCTTCTATACAATAATAAACTTATACTTATCCATGAATTAAAAGCCAACGATCTATTCATGTGGAGCCTTTAACTGAATATTTTTTTCTCTATTTTTTTATTATTATTATTTTTTTGGGCTCAACATTTTGTCTCCATTTGTGAAAGGTCAATACTTAATATGATCACTCAAGGAAAGTTGTGCAAAATTTGAACTTGCAAGGGATAGAATACCTTTTTTTGCAATATCTTAGCTCTTGAGCTTTTCTTATAATGAAATTCATACTATTTTCTGTAATTAAATTTGTTTTGTTTATAAAATGAGGGGCTTTCGATAATAGGAAAATTTATTTATAAATCTCATCTTGAGAAATGATAATCTATTTAGTACCAAAAATATTCTTATAAACCAATTAGTCTCATTGATTGTGGAAAGGTGAAATAATACATTTTTAAAAAAATTAAGTTTACAGTTGTAAGAGGGATTAAATTGAGTCCATTAATTAACTGGGCCCAATCGAAGCCCAATCAAAAAGTCCAAAAATTGGTGAGCTTGAAAAAATTATTGCCAAATGGGCCAAGTGAATACTATTGAATGGGCCCACAAGAAAGTCAACAAATTGGGCCGAGGAGGATACATTTCAAGCATATATCTCTAAAGAAAGCCCAATAAACCCATTCGAGGAAGTCCAAATCATACAGGTGTCTGAGGATGTTAACTATTGCTTTTACAAGAGATGAAACCCTCGGAGGAGATCCATTCTCCGAGGTATTTGCTTAGTCTTGAATGGGTTAGAAACCATGAACCTAGAGACCTATTTGAGCTGAGACTCGAAAGGGTTTGGATCCACGAACATAGAGATCCGAAGCGCTTGGCTTCAAACTGATTCGGACGCAATCTAGAAACCGCTCCATTAATGAGTCCCAGAACACTTGCGGGCTCGGAGCTTTCCGGGATTTACGCACCAAAACCATGGGCGTAACGGAGTCCAAACAAATGACCAATCTCGAGAACAGTGAATGGAGATAAATTCACTCTTCGGTTAAACTAACCTATACCCGAGTCAAGGTGGCACGATCTAGGGGGTCTCTGAGACTCGGTGATATTTGCGGCAAGGCGTTCTCTTAAACTACTCCTGACCTTTCTATGGCAAGGCGTCCTCTGAGACTACCTCTGATCCTTTGGGATGATTGAGATTTATTGGTTAAGTGTGGCTAAGAAGAAAGATTCGCTAAGAAGTTGATTGCCTTTTCGGGGTTTTCCTCATCTTCGAAGAGGTCACCTCCTCGGACAAGGTAGTTATAAGGAATATTCCCTATATGCCACATGGGCTCCATCGTACATCATGAGATGCTTATAAATAGCACCCACCCATAGTTTTACAAGAGATAGATTTTGGCAGAGAAAATTCTTGGGAGAGAACTAATTTTCCTTCTCTATTATCTACCTTGAGAGTAAAAGTAAGAGATTCATAGGAGAGCATTGCCATTATTCTCTCTCTAACTACTTTGCCTTCTTTTTCACCCAATCTTTTATCTCCATTATCTCTTTGCTATTGTATTTCTAGTTATAACCGTTAAAGAATCTATGCCTCTCATCATTTCTTGAGAATTCAGATTTTTCGGTGATATTCGAAGATCTTTGGATTTTCTAGCTAGCCTTCGAATTTTTTAACAACATTCTTGAACCCTCTCATACAACAGTTATAGCGTTATTTCTATTACGTTTTCTTTATTTATTTTTTTTTTGTGTGTTAGAAAGGTAACATATACAAATATATTATTCTGTGGGATTCAATTGTAGAAATCATGGATTGTGGGTGAGATATACAACAATGTGACGTTGAACACACTGTTAACAATATGAAATTCAAAAATTACCCCACATAGACAATGTGTAAATCAAAAACTCAGAAAGTTAATAACCGTAACAAATTTTGATTGTTCACAAATTGCACATTTCAAAATTCCATATTTCAAATGTTTGACATACCCATCCATGCAAGATTCACAATGGAATTTACATTTACAAGTGCTTTGTAAAATAGTCTGAAAACCCACACTACCATGGCCATCCCAACATCTACTCCTAGCATAACAATTACACAATAGCAACAAACTACACATAATAACCTCATATGGGATCAAACGCAAAAACCACACAAGATCACAAACCCACATAGACCACAGATGTTGGGAGTGCAGAAATCCACATTAGGGTGTCCCATATTGTAATATGGTATGAGAACCCACATCACCATGACCATCTCAATTTCATTATCTAGTATTCCAGCAACACATCATCAACGCAATTCCAAACCCAAGTTCAAATTCATGGAATTACACATGATGAAACCCAAACACGAAGGCATTTTACGTAATAAAGCAATGTTAATGCAATAGTAATTTCACATATAACGTTGATTGCATTAACATAATAATATAATAACGCTACCATACTCTCATCGTTGATGTCAACAATATGTGTGTGTTAACACTACAAGTTGTTTATGTTAACACCCCAACCCATTAGTCAACAATTCAAACCCCAAATAGGCCATCCTAAAACTACAAAGACATTTACACAAACAAAAGAAGACAAATCTTGGAATGCTAAGATCTAATATTAACATTAACACAACAATAACCAAATGAGTCCCCCAACTTCGAATGTCTCATTCAGACATAACAAAATATCCCAATATGTCAAACCCACAACATCATACACTCCAACAGCGACACACACACACACACAAAAAAAAATACAGAAAACATTCAAGAATTCAATTCACACACATGAATCCTAACATGACATCCTACATTACCATTTTACAAAATCAAACATTACTTACCTTCCCATCTCATTGTTATGAATCAAACATCCACAACCCTACCACTGCTCGAATTCTATGTCTAATTATGTCTGTACCAATCTAACATTTCCAAAATGTAAGATTTGTGTCCCTAATTTTGATTGTGAAATAGGCGGCTAGGATCGACATTCTCTCGTTTCCATTCATGTTTGTACAAATTTTTGAAGAAATTTGAATCATTGTAATAGTGAGTTTGAGAATCTTTCCATTTGGAGTGGTGTAGGATTTGTTCAACAAAAGGTAAGAGTTGAAAGTCCATAGTTTGTTTGGGCCAAATGTGTAATTTCAACCAAATGGTAAAAACCAGATTTCTCCCTCAAATTAACATACATGCGTGTATCACTACAAGAAAATACATTTTTGCCGACCACTTTTAGCTACCAAAACTAATTTAGTCGCCAAAAGTGTGGGAATTGGCTACCAAAAATAATTTTAGTCGGCAAAAGTCAACTTTTTAGCTACTAATTTTTTTTAGTAGGGGAATGTTGATTATTGGCTACTAAAAAAAATTTAGTAGCTAAAGATATTACAATTGGCGACTAAAAAATTATTTAGTAGCTAAACATATCACAATTGGCGACTAAAAAAAACTTTAGTAGCTATAGACCCACTTTCGGCTACTAAATGTTTGGTAGGCGAATGTAAATAAAAAAAATTAATTTTTAATCTTTCCCGACCAAAGTTTTGGTCGCCAAATGTCAACTTTCGGCGACCAAAGTTATTTTAGTCGCTATAGACCCACTTTCGGCTACTAAATGTTTGGTAGCCGAATGTAAATAAAAAAAATTAATTTTTAATCTTTCCCGACCAAAGTTTTGGTCGCCAAATGTCACCTTTCGGCGACCAAAGTTATTTTAGTCGCTATAGACCCACTTTCGGCTACTAAATGTTTGGTAGCCGAATGTAAATAAAAAAAATTAATTTTTAATCTTTCCCGACCAAAGTTTTGGTCGCCAAATGTCACCTTTCGGCGACCAAAGTTTTTTTAGTCGCTATAGACCCACTTTCGGCTACTAAATGTTTGGTAGCCGAATGTAAATAAAAAAAATTAATTTTTAATCTTTCCCGACCAAAGTTTTGGTCGCCAAATGTCACCTTTCGGCGACCAAAGTTTTTTTAGTCGCTATAGACCCACTTTCGGCTACTAAATGTTTGGTAGCCGAATGTAAATAAAAAAAAATTAATTATTTACATTTTTTATTTTTATTTTTATTTTTATTTTTATTTTTATTTTTATTTTTATTTTTATTTTTATGAAGATAAATAATTAATTTACAAAAGGTAATTTTGATAAATTAATATTTTCAAAATGTAATAATTGTATTATAAAAAGAAATTAAATTCTGAAAATAGACTATTATTTTGAGATGAAAAATACAATTAAACTATTTATACTTTTTACATCATCATATTTCAATAACACTAATAAATTAAGAATAAATCAAAATTCACAAATAAAAGACAAAATATCCCAATTATTTATCATTTCAATAAATTTTTCAATATTATTACCAGTACTAATAAAAGACAAAATATCCCAATTATTTGTAAGACTTATTGATATTATTTCAAATTTTAAATTTTTCCTTAATTTTTTAATAATTAATTTTTTCAACTTTTTAAAAATATTTTTACGTTATACACGGTTAACAATAATCAAACACTATTGTTAATTTAAATTTGGAGGGAAACATTTCTAATTTAAATTTGAGGGATTTATAAAAGTAATTGGCGACGAAAAAAACATGGGTTGAGCTGGCTCAAATTTTTTTTAAAATTTTTTTTTCCTTCTTTTATTTTTAATTTTCTTTCTTTCTTTTCTTTCTTATTTTATATATATATATATATATAAATAATATAAGAATATAAGAATATAAAATTTTTAAATATATTATTATATTTTTCAGTAAAAAAAATATTATGACAAATATTTAAGATAATTTAATATATGTAATTTATAATTTTTTTACTTATATTTTTATTTAAATATAATTTTAATATATTTGTTACTTTTATTTAAATTTTTTTTAAATAATGAATTTTGTTTGTAACTTTTAATATATTTTTTTAATTCATTATTTACCGACTAAATTTTAGTCGGCGATTAGTCTTACAAAATTGAAAATTTGTGCTTCAAACTTTGGAGGGAAACTTCGGAGGGAAACTTTGGAGTGCTTTAACTTGAACTACCTGACATATTATTTCTTTCCTTTCTATTGCACCTGTGTTACTTTGGAAGCTTCTCATATTTGATAGCAGAGTGGTTTTCTGCTTCTCATATCAAGGGGGAGATCCAATGGTGGACAGGGTGTTTGATGAAATGCCTCAAAGAAGAATTCATCTTAATTGCAAATCAACTTTACATAGTGTTAGTATGATTTGATATCAAACCTTTCAGGCTAGAGTCAGTCCATTAGATCATGTCAAATATTTGGGACACTAAACAAGCTTAGTTATAGATTAATTGAGAGAGAGAGAGAGCATGTCTGTTTCTCTGTCTCATTTTCTCTCTGTCTCTCGCATATCTTTCTTCTCTCTATCTCTCTCATCTGTCTTCTCTCTCTGTCTCTCTCGCTCATCTTTCTCTCTCTATCTCTCTCATTTATTTATTTTTTCTCTCTCTCTCTCTCTTATTTCTATCTCTCTCTATCTCTCTCGTCCATCTCTCTTTTTCTGTGTCTCTCTCTCTCTCATCTCTTTTCGCTCTATTTCTCTCTTTTTGTCTCTGTCTCTCTCTGCTTGTCACCATCTATCTCTGTTTATCTATCTGTCATCTGTTTGTCTATCTGTCTGCTTATCTGTCTCTCTCCTCGTGTCTCTCACAACCATCTCTCATCTATCCTCTCTGTCTGCCTCATCTATCTCTCTCTTTGTCTATCTCTTACTCATATCTTGATTCTGTCTCTGTCTCTATCTCTTTCTCTTTTCTACTATGTCTCTGTCTTTATCTCTGTCTCTCTATTTCTAAATTTTGTAATTTTTTTTTCATAAACTGAGTCATAAAACTCCAATAAAGTAAAAAGTATATACAATAAATAAAATAAAAAAATATTAAATTAACAAGCTCGATCTATTTTTCACATCTCATTCTCTCGTCTGCCTCTCCGTCTCTCTCTCTCTATATCTCTTTCTCTCTTTATCTCTCTCTCACTTATCACTCTCCTCTCTTTCTTTCTCTCTCTGTGTCTGTTTGTCTGTCTCTCACTCTTCTCTCTCTGTCTCTTTCTTTCTATATGTCTATCTATCTGTTTATCTCTCTCCCCCATTGTGTTCACATTGCTCATCTCTCTTTCTATCTCTCTCGCTCATCTCTTGTTTTTCTCTCTCTCTCTCTCGTTCATCTCTCTTCTCTTTATGTCTCTTTTGCTCATCTCTCTTCTCTTTATCTCTCTCTCTCTCGCTCATTTCTCTTTTCGCTATCTCTCTCAGATCTCTCGTCCAGCTCTCTTCTCTCTATGTTTCTTTCCTGTCTATCACTCTCTCTCACCACCCATCTCCTCTACCACCTTCACCACTACTGCAAACACCATTCCACCACCACTATTACTTTTACTATCGCTACTTCACCTCTACGACTACCATTACTACTACTATCGCTACCACTCTACTACCACCACTACTACTACTGCTACTACTACTATTACCATTACCTCTCTTTCACCCCTGCCACTCCATATATATATTGTGGCTTTGAGACGGCTTCATATATATAGTCATAAAATGGTTTAAATAAATGCAACGGTATTTTTCTGTTACAAAAAATAAAAAATAAAAACGACGTTGTCTTACTCTTTTCAACATTTCTCTTTTCACCCATTTTTTCATCTTTCTATCTCTCTGTCTCTATCTCTATCTCTCTTCTCTTTCTCACACTCATAACTCTTCTCTGTCTGTCTGTCTGTCTCTCTCACTCATCACTCTTCTTTGTCCTGCTTGTCTCTTTCTTTCTCTCTATGTCTCTGTCTTTCTTCTCTTCCTCTCTCACTCATTACTCATCACTCATCACTTTTCTCTGTCTGTCTGTCTCTCTCTCTTTCTCTCTCGTCCATCTTTCTTCTCTTTATTTCTCTTCTCTTTATTTCTCTCGTTCATCTCTCTCTGTCTCTCTCGTTTATTTCTTTTCGCTCTTTCTCTCTCTCTCTATTTTTCTGTCTATATCTTTTCATTCATTTTTTCATATTCCTTTCTCTTTTCTCTTTATCACTCATCACTCTTCTCTCTCTGTTTGTTTGTCTATCTATCTATCGCTTATCTCTCTTCTCTCTATCTATCTCTATCTCTCGTCCATCTCTCTTCTCTCTATGTCTCTTTTCTGTCTCTTACTCTCTATCTCTTTCTCTTTTTGTTTTTCTTTCTCACTGTGTTTGTGTTTGTCTCTCTCGCTCATCAATGTCTCTCTCTCTCCTCTATCTGTCTCTCACTCATTTCTCTCTCTCACCACCCATCTCCGCTACTACCTTCACCACTACTGCAAACGCCATTCCACAACCACCACTACTTCCATTGTCACCACTTCACCTCTACGACTACCATTACTACTACTATCGCCACCACTCTACGACCACCACTACTATTACTGCCACTACTATTACCATTACTTCTCTTTCACCCCTGCCACTCCATTTACACTACCACTACCACTACCACTATAGAAAATTAACTTTTGATTTTAATGAAAAATATTTTTTATTAAAATATATATATATTACCCCTTACCAAATAAAAAATAATAATATTTTTTTTCATTAAAATAAAAATAAAACAAATAAATTTTCAATCTTGATAACTAAAAAAAAAATTATAAAAATTCATTAACTAAAAAAAAAAAAAAATTTAACAAAAATAAATTTATTTATTTATTTTTATTTTTATTTTTCATTCCCGCCCATTTATTTTTATAAATGTTGTCGCCAAAAAATAAAATATTTGGAGGGATTTTTGAAAATTTGGAGGGTTTTACAAATTAATTGGCGACTAAGCTATGTTTTAGTCGGGAAAAGAAGTTATCAAGGCTGTAAAACGGATGGCTAAGATCACTTGAAGAACCAACCTCTCCAATGAAATATTAGGGTCATTCGTTTCAGAAGATGAAGGGTTGAGGAGTCCAGCTGCGTCGCCGTCCCGCCGCCGCTCCTCCTCGCGTTCGCCGGCAACCGGAGCACCTCCTCCTCCTCCTCCGCCATCGCCATCGCGGATCGCCTGCGACCACCATCGCCTCCGCTACCACCTCCGTCGATGCCCTCTTTTCACGCCTCCTCCTCGCCGATCTTCACAGATCCACCGCCACCGCCGCGAGATCCAGACGCTTCATCACGAGAAGAACTCGCCCATTGATGCTCCGCTCGCAGATGCTCTCTCTCTCTCTCTATATATATATATAGCTATGTTGACTGTCCTGTGCAAGAGATTTATTCTCTCTTGTAATGGCTATTCATTTAAGGATGCCATGGACGAGGAATACTCATCTCAACTTAGTAAATTTTAATCCCAATTTCTTGCGGCTGTCTCTGTAAGGGCTATTCATTTAAGGATGCCATGAACTATTTAGAAGCCCTTTTGGATCATTGGTGTTTCACTATTTAGAAGCCCTTTTGGATCTGTTTTTTTTCCTCCCTTCTTGATACTAATTTTTCTTCCATGATTTTTTAGCCTCCTTATGCTTGCAAAAGTTTCATAGCAAACATGTTACTAGAGCACACATTAGCCTCTGTATCACATGATAGTAGCATCTCAGCTAGCTTATCTAATTTTTCCCTAGTACGTCCTGCATTCAATCCCCCCAAAGCATTGTTTCTTATCTATGGTTCTAAGCTTTGCCACATTAATTTCAACTGATAATGTTTCCATAATTAATGCACTTCTAGGCATGCTTATCTTGATGCCATCTTACAGAAATTTTTAATAACATAATAAAAACAATTGAAAATTTTTAATGCTTTCCAAGAAGAAATTACATTGTTTTGTGGGGGATTTGAACATTCTTAATGTAGTTATAATAGAGTTTAAGCCAATTGAAATTTTTATTTTTATATGCTAGCAAAATTTTTATTTTTGTGTTTGTATGATGAGAACAATAAGCTGGGATCATTGGTCATGCATCTTAGTTATTGGGCTGAACCTCTTCAATATAATGTTGGAACCGTGATGCAAATTTTTATTTCATAGGGTTTTGAAACAAGTGCCTTTTCCATTGTCAATCTTTGTTTTTGGAGTTTGCGTGTCCACTCTTTGGAGCACATTGAATCAGAGAGCTTATGTCGTATTTTTTCTAGGTGCGTGTGTTCTATTTTTTTTCTTTTTGTTGAGTGATGCACAGGAGACCGTGTGGTGGGTGAATGTGGTTGTTGACAGATTTGTTGAGATTAGTCTTTAGGTTTCTTAGTTCCTGTTGATTGGCAGCTACTTCACTCCTGATACATATGCGAATGAGCATTCAAAGATGTGTCGCTAGGCTTCTTGCGGGTTTGTGTGCCGACCTTGCTTCAGCAATTTTTTTCTGGACGTGCCAAAAATGGTTTTGCTTTGGTAAGAACAATTCTCAAGTCTTCTATCATGTCTGTTAATAAACCCTGCTTTGGTAAGAATATTTATTTGAATGAAATCTTTTTACACAAAATTATTTGAGTGAAATGATACATGAGGTGGTGGATCTTGACTAAGTTACTTTTAGTATTGGACAAAATGTATAAGTTTTGCAAGTTAAAAATTTATGCAGCTTAATTTTCTGAAATTTCTTACATTCCATATGCATTTGGCATCCGATTGACACCAAGCATCGTTTTCATATAAATATACATACATAAATTTTCCTCTGAATGAAAATTTCTAACTGCTTGTGCATTTGGTCTAGTTCTAATCTATTGCACTGATGAGGTTGGGCATATGTGTAGGTCCTGTATATCTCCTTACATAGACATGAGGGTGGGAAGTTCTATCCTGGTACAGGTGCAGGTCATGAGGTTATTGATTCTCTCTCTCTCTCTCTCCCCCCTCACCTTGTCTCTTGGAATCGATTTGTAATCTCTGGAAGATAATTATTTGTTTAGTACTTTAGTGTAAAAATAGAAAGTAACAATGTTGACTTGTTGAGATGAAGTAAGTTAGTTTTCAGGGTGGACTTTTGTGATGGGAGCCCTGCCTTGCCCCTTGGGTGCATACAGCCAATGAATTAATTGGTTGGTGGCAGTGCTGCACATGGCAGTAATTATAGTGTATAAATGAGATTCCTGCAGAGTATAAACGTTTGTTTTTATTTCATTTTATTATAATTTCTTTGATTTAAACGCGAGTTAGTAACCTGTTTCACATGACAGTTGGAGTTGAAATTAGGCATAGGAGGCACCTCATATGAAGATTTTATACGTAGCATGCATTTGCCTAAGCCAGGAAATCAGTTTTCATTTAACCTGTGTATTTGTTTTCATTTAACTATGCCAGGAAATTGAAACTAATTTCATCAACAGGGAAATTGAAACTAATTTAATTATCTTTCTAATTTAATTCAGTGATGTGCAGGTAATCACTGAATTACCATACGTGCTTGTTGAAACATTACTCATCAGGTCTTTCACTTTGCACACACTTATGGGAATGCATATATTTATACGAATTCCAGTTTCAAATGGAAACTAAGCTTGCGTTATTACCTTGTCATGGCACTATTATCCAATAGGTGTAGGGAAGGTCGTTTTTGACTTGCAGTCATACGCTTGCCTGTGGATGTCCGACCCATCCGAAGCCGATGAACATGGCATTAGTGAATCGTCTGCATTTCCAATATGTAGTCAAGGGCCGTAATAAGGGTCGCATATATTTCATTCAAAGTATTTATTTCTTTATGTTGATTGTTTTTTTTCATATATTTGTTTTTTAAAAATGTTGGTCATAGTGCTTTAAATTTGCATGCGATTTTTTCCCTTTTGTCCCATTTGAACTAATATATATTGGTGTTATGTGTTCATCTCATAAGTTTGTTTCAAGCACCGAGGAGACCGGTTAAAGACTAAATATAGATGAAGAGGGTGTAGGAGATTGTGAGTGCAAGCCTTGGGTAACCAATGGGATAAGTGTGAATCGTGATGTAGTCGATTTTTTTTATCGTGGTTTTAAATTGCATTATTGGCTGGTGATCAGGAGTATCGGTCAATGTGTAATGAGAATTGAGAACTGTACTCAGTATTATTTTCAAACACTGTAAAATGCGAAAAAAGGGTCATTGATAAGCATCAATTGACCCTATTTATCACAATTTGAATGTTTCTAATTATTTTTGACTAACATTGTGGCACGTAAAAACATGTTTTATAATTTATATTGAATGCTGCTTTGAAGGAAAATAGTGGAGAATTTCATCTGGAATAAAAATTTCACTATTTAGATTTATTGGAAATGCAGGTTGATTGGATTCTTACTCTATCTCCCTTCGGCTTTTTCTTGTGGCATGTTCACCTTCAGCCACATATTTGAATCTTGTGATGTAAATTTCATCTTTCGATGTTGGATACATTTGGTCAGTTCCACGTTTGGGATTGTTATCTTTCACACCTTAGTTCAGTTCCACTTGTGCGTGATTGTCATTGGTAGTTTCTTGTCCTGTATAAGTTTTTTGACATTGTCAGTACCCTATGATTCATGCTGCTGTAATTTGCTGGTTGAAGTGTTAGAATGTAGAGATGATCCGTTTGTTGAATTTTTATTCTGAACAGAGATACATTTGTTGAATGGTCATTTTAATTTGTGCAGATTGTTGACAGGCCAACACAAGGACATAGGTTCTTGAATACCCTTTTGATAATGTAAACAGGTAATATATATAAATTTTGTGACATGTATTTGTGAATTGTTAATCATAACACAATCATTAACTATTCAATAAGATGTAAATGTTTTAAATGCTTACCTGTTAATGTCCCTCATGTATTTGTGAATTGTTTGTCTCCTTATTTTAACTAAAATGTAGAGTTAATTTGTGGAACTGATATCTCAACGTAGAATTGTTATATGTAAGAATATCTATGTCATTAACAGGGAAAGCTTTTAAGCCTTCTTAACATTTTATAGGCACCAAACTAATGAATTTTTTTTTTTTTTTTTTTTTTTTTTGCAGATGGTTTTGGACATACAAATGCGGATATATAATTTTTTGACAATTACGGGAGGGCATTGTTTTTATACCTCTATCCGTATATATATAGTGGTTCGAACAAATTAATTTGGTTATTCATGTATTATGTATGGATTTAAATTATTGACGTTGGATTAGACTTGGAGTGTATGGAATTTGTATTATATATAGATTGGACGTTTTTGGATTAATTTTGTGGATGCTTGGAATTGAAATGTGTGCACATTGTTGAATGCTTTAATGGTTGATAATATATTTTAGTGTTGATGGATTATATTATTTATACAGGGTACAGGTTGTAATATAAATGAATATAGGTTTTTTACAATTTTTTTTTCTTTAAAAAAAAAAAACAAAAAATTATTTGGCCACCAAATGTTTTGGCAGCCAAATAGGTAATAAAAAGTTTTGGCTACTAATAATTTAGTAGCAAAAACATAACCCAAAACATTTTTGCCACCAAATAATTAGTAGCTAAAAAATTTGATAATGAGAGAAATAAACTATTGGCTACTAAATTTTTTAGTCACGGAAAAAAGGGTATCATTTGGTGACTAAAACTTTTGGTGGCAAAAAGTGAAGAAATGAATCTTAATAGGTTTTTGGCTACGAACAGTTTTAGTCGGCAAAAGTCACCATGCCTAAGGTAGAGCTTTTAGTGACTAAATTTTTAGTAGGGGAAAGGTCACCTTTGCCGACTAAAAAAAGGATTAGTAGCTAAATGTTCACTTTCAGTGACTAACGGTTTTAGTGGCGAAAAGATACCATGCCTAAGGTAGAACTTTTAGTGACTAAATTTTTAGTAGGGGAAAGGTCACCTTTGCCGACTAAAAAAAGGATTAGTAGCTAAATGTTTACTTTCGGTGACTACGGTTTTGGTGGCGAAAAGATACCATTTGGCTACTAAAAGAAATTTAGTAGGGAAAAGTTATACTTTTTGGCGACTAAATTAAGTTTAGTCGCCAAAACTATCGCCGACGGGGTATGGGCGACGAATTTGGCGACAAAATTATTTGGTCGGTAAATGGTTTCGGCGACCAAATTTATACCTTTTGCCGACCAATAATTTAGTAGCTAAAAGTGACATTTCTTGTAGTGTATATTGATGTTCTATTTGTGTAACTCACACTAAAATAGAACCTTTGGAATCATAAAAAATAAGAAAGTACTAAGGTAATATTTGGTAACGTTTACGTTTTTTATTTATGTTTATAAAAATTTTATAAATTGATTTTTGTTTATTTTTAAAAAAATATAAATTACAAACGTGTTTAGTTTGAACAAAATGTTTAAAAAAAATTTAAAACATAAACTAAAAAATATATTCATTCAAACCTAAAATATTTATATTTATTTTTATTATTTGTGACAATGGGATCACATACATTATAATTGAAAAAAAATTATTTGAAAAAAAAAATTATTTGAAAAAAAATTATTTCAAAAAAAAATAATTGAAAAAAAATTAATTGAAAAAAAAAATTGAAAACTGAAAACGTAAACTCATTTTTTGAGTTTACGTTTTTTTCCTTAAATTTATAAACTGAGATAACCATTTATAAATTAAAAAAATTGTCAAACAATTTTTTATGACAGTTTTTAAAATTTTTGTAAATATAAATTGAAAACTAAAAACAGAATGATTACCAAACAGCCCTAAAGTTCATAAGATCACTAAATAAGTTTTATTGGTAGTGTTTGCTCTCAATTTTTCTCTCTTGTGTGGCACATTTCTCTTGTTTTCCTTTTTCTCGTTAAATGCCACATTAATATATCCTTAAAATAATCAAATAAATAGAATAATTTGACAACTTTTAATAACTTTCTAACTAAGAGCTAGTTTCCAAACTGACCTATTTTGAAAAGTAAATTAAAAATTGACTTTTTAATTTTTTGGCTTCTTTTGATTTTTTTTTTTAAATGTATAAAAAAAAGTAAAGATGTGTGGTAATAAAAAAATAAATAAATAAAAATGGCCAAAGACTCAAAAAGCTGATTTTTTAACTGTTGCCTAAATAGGCCAAGATCTTGATATTACGTGGATTAAAATTTTATGGGAGTCAAAGGTAATTATGTTAAACTTATGGGATTGATTCTTGTTTGGTTCTGGTTTTTTAGAAAATAGTTTTTAGAAAATTTTATTTTTTTATTTTTCATATTTTAATTTTTCAATGACTTTTTTTAATATTTTAAGTCATTTTTTTAATTTTTAGACACACCTAACATAAATATACTTAAAAAAGATTATATTTGTAAAAAAAAATCTTTAAAAAATACACTAAAGGTTGGTTTGGAATGTTTTAAAAAAGTGTACTTTTTGACTTATTAAGTTATATGGGTTGGGTTTGATGTGATGTGTTAGAGAGGTGATGTTATTTAAATAAGATGATGTGACTTAAATAGGATAGTGACTTTTTGACTTTTTATATTATTTAGGTTATGCCAAACTTGGCCTAAATACCAAAAATATTAAAATATATAAAATTCAATACATTTTTCATATTTTTATGTATTTATTAATTTTTTAAAATATTTTTTCACAAATATTTTACTATTTAGATACATCTAAGTAAGGTGCATCTAGAAAAGTAAAAAAAAAAAAAAAAAAACTTAAAATATAAAAAATATTCACTAAAAATAAAAAAATATGAAAAATAAAAACAAAATTTTTAAAAAATTGAACTTAAAAAACTGAAACCAAATATTTATGGCTTTTTTAACAAATCTTGCCACGTCATCTTTTGGGCCCACTGACAACACGTTGCATCTGACGTGTAGAAACATGATTGGGACGCTGACGTGTAGAAACATGATTGGGACACTACGTCACCGCACACAGAGGACCAAACAAAAGCGAGAAAGAGAAATGCGCCACATAGGAGAAATGTGCCACATTAATATAATAATAATTGTAAATATTATGAAAACAATGAAAATTTATTTGAACCGCGCACTTTTTTGGGGGTTGTAAATCTAGGCTCACTTTGGGAACACAATTATAACCGCGTTTTGGCTGCATGCTCAAACGCCAAAAGTAGCTTTTTTTTTTGGGCCATTAATTGATTTGGGATTAGGGTTAAGAGTCAAAAGAGAAATTATGAAACTACTCTCAGTGGTGGAAAATAAGTTACATGGTCAGATGTATATTTTATAAATTGAATAAAGGTATTCTGATCAATTGACATTAAGGCATGATAATATGATAATATAAATAAATATTAAATAAAAAAGTTAAAAAATAATTTTTTATCATCTTTTTAAAATATTCTTAAATAAGTATTTTTTTTTATATTTTACTAAAAAATGTGTAAAAAAATATAGAGGCGATATGACTAAAAAAAGATAAAAACATAAATAAATAAAAAAAGTACACTTTTGTAGATTATGCCAAATAGCGCCAATCTACATTTTAAAATATTTTTAATTACAGTTTAATATTAATATTATTTTTTTAATTATTTGTGTGATACAGTACATAGCACGGGTCTAATGCTAGTATGTATATATATATATATGTAAGTATTGTTATTCAAGGCTAAAAATTAGATTCAATTTTCAAATCACATGATGTGATAATCAATTAAGATATTAAAGGTAACACTCACTATAAAAAAAGTCACTTTTAGCGACTAAAATATTGGTCGCCAATTGTCCGTTTTTGGTCGCCAATGACATTCTGCGACCAAAGATTTTGGTCGCTACGTTTGTCGCCAAAACCCTGTCGGGAAAGGTCTTAGAGGGTTTTGCCAACCAAAAAACCTTTGGTCGGCAAAAAGCAAGTCTTTAGCGACCAAAATTTTGATTGTCAATAGTCAATTATATTTCTTTAAAATTATACATTTACCGACCAATATTTTAGTCGCCAATAGTCAGGAAATCGCCGACCAACACTTTTATTTAGTCGCCAAAAGCTTCAAATATGAAAAAAATAATAATAATAATTAGTTGTAGAACAATTTGATCCGCTCTTGTGAAAACTCAAACCGCCAACCTCCCGCATCATAAACCTTATGCACTACACTCTTCCCACTACGTCTCTATAGCACCACATGATTATATATGTGACATATATTATTTATATAGTACATACATCCATATTAATATAAAAGTATAAGTATAAACATAATTATTTTAATGAACATAATTTATGTAAAATAAACTATTTAGCAAAATAAAAAAAGACCACTTTCGGCGACTAAACATATTTTTTAGTCACAAATTCTATACTTTTGGCTACTAATTTTTTTTAGTCGCTAAAAAACTTAACTTTTGCCGATCAAAGTCGGATTTGACCACCGAAGATGCACTATTAGCTACCAAAAATTTTGGTCACCAAAAAATTTAATTCCTGCCTTAGGATTTTTGTTCTCCCGAGCTAAAAATGATCATTTTTGGCGACTAAACTTATTTTTTAGTTGCCAACTCTATACTTTTGGTTACTAATTATTTTTTAGTCTCTAAAAAGCTTTACTTTTGGTTACAAAATTTTTTTAATTGGTAAAACCCATATAATCAACAACCAAACTTATTTTTAGCCGCCAATTGTAGACTTTTGACTACTAAGTTTTTTTAGTCGCCAAAAAGTTTTACTTTGGGCTACTAAAAATTTTTTAGTCACTAAAACTCATATAATCAACGACCAAACTTAGTTTTAGTCGCCAATTGTAGACTTTTGGCTATTAAAATTATTTAGTCGCCAAAAAGATTTAGTTTTGGCTACTAATGCTGTTTTGGTCGCTGAAAGCTATACTTTCAACGATCAATTTTTTTTTAATCAGGAAATTTAGTCGCCGAATGTGTTTTTTCTTGTAGTGACTCTCTCTCATATTTACTTTTGTCAGATGCTCCTATATAGTCTGGAAGACTTTACAAGTTCAAAAAAAAAAAAAATCATTCAATATATGACTTACGCATAATTAGATCTAAAAAATGAATCAAAAAAGTGAACTTATATATCATTTTTCTATATATATCTATATATAAGAGGTGCTTAACTGTTTGAGATTCGTCTTTTCTTTTCGATTTTGTCCTTTCGTTTTGAATAATTTACTAATGGTGACCTATATGTTGAGTGAAGGTTTTTTCATAATTACGAAAGCATTCTTGGTCAATTATGCAACAAGGTTTGTCGTAATTATGCAAACATTCTTGATCAATTATGCAAACATTCTTGATCAATTATGAAATAAGTTTTTCGTATGAAACATTTTTGGTCAATTATGAAACATAAATATTTTATTTTTTGACAAATTACAAATACACTCATAAAGTTTGTTGAAAATATAAATTAGTCCTATAATATTAGAAATTACAACTATTGTTTATTATAAATTTTAATTTAAAACAATACTCAAGGGGAAAAAAAAAAAAAAAAAAAACCATCTCCTATTCAATAATAAATTATCAAAATTATTTATTGAAAAATATTTCTCATATCATTAAAAATTATTAATTGACTTAATGATTTATTTATTAACAAAAGGGTTAATTGAAAAATATTTTTCTTATCATTAAAAATTGTTAATTTACTTATTAATAAAATTGATCATTTTCTATGAATATAATTTATGTATTAATAAAATTAGTCATTTGTATATATCTGTATTTTCTTCTACTTCTTTATTAGTTCAATGACTTATCTTTGAAGTTTTTTTTAGATAAGAGAATTATCTTAATATTTATTTTATATTTATCTGTTGAGAAAAGTTACACACCATAATTTTTTATTTTTTTTATAAATTCGAAAGAAATGTTAAAGACTCATAAATTCACCCAAAATGATATGATAATAGAATTAGAGTAGACATCACTAGGTGTATAATAAATCAAAAAATATACATATCATACTACATAATTCTATCATATATCTAATGATGTATTATATGTAATTTCATATAACAATATTTTAATTTTAAAAAATTATCAAAATACAAAACTTAAATATATTATAATAATAGTCCATGTCATGCACAATGTAGGGGTTCAAGGTTAGAGAGGTGATTAGAGAGGCAAAACTATGTTAATGGTCCAATGATGGTGAAAGTGGTCAAGAATGAGTAGCAAAGAACAATATGGGAGTTGGAAAGTGTGTAGCTAAATGAGGGTGAAGCAAGTGGCTCAATAAGAAGACAATGGCGCATTAAATCCCCAAAATTCCTCGTGTTGAACCTTGAGAAATGGGTCTTATTTATAAACTTTTCCTTGGTACCAAGAGGACACCAAGTGGCCAAATAGAGAGAAGACATGTGTCCTAGAGGATCACATGGAATGTTCTGTCTTGAGCCACCAAGCTAAAGGTGTCACATGTCCCTTTGCATGTACTGTATACTATATGTTTGCCTCCGCAACTATCTTTTTTGAGCCTCAAAAAGCGTAGTTGCGACAGGAGTGTTTGGCGCTACCACTCACTTTCGAGCCTCGAAGTGCAGCTAATGAGCGCTTCCTCTGACTTGCCTTCTCGGCTTGAACCTCAAAGAATGCACTTGCAGCGGTGAACCTTGCCCCTGCCCTTGCCTTCTCAATTCTATTTGGTCAGTACATGCATCCTCAAGACTCCATTAGTTTATTATCGACTACGTTCATGTTCACCTCAGCGAAGCTTCCACTCTTAGCCATCTAACCACAAACTCCCCAGCTTCCAGGGCAAAGGCCACAACCAAGCCTACTATCAGCTACGTTGTGCCTTAATACCAAGCCCAAGGGGGCTTCCTTAGTCCTGCATGTGTGAATAAGGCAGATCAATAACCTGGGTAATGGAAAGGGAGTCCTCTATGTTAATGGTCCAATGATGGTGAAAGTGGCTGAAAAATGAGTAGCAGCAACAGTATGGGAGTTAGAGAGTGTGTAGCCAAGTGAGGGTTAAGCAAGTGACTCAAAAAGAAGACAATGGTAGTACCAAATTAGGCAGCATCTCCCCTAAATCCCCAAAATTCCTCTTGTTGAACCTTGGGAAATGAGTCCTTTTTATAGACTTTTCCTTGGTACCAAGAGGACACTAAGTGGCTAAATAGAGAGAAGACATGTGTCCTAGAGGATCACATGGAATATTCTGCCTTGAGCCACTAGGCTGAAGGTGTCACGTGTCCCTCTATATGTACTGTGTACTATCTGTTTGCCTCCACAACTATCTTTTGTTAGCCTCAGTAAGTGTAGTTGCAATGGGAGTGTTTGGCGCTGCAACTCCCTTTTGAGCCTCAGCAAGTGCAGTTGCAACGGGAGTGTTTCCATCTGCACTTGCCTTTTCAGCTTAAACCTCAACAAGTGCACTTGCAGCGATGAACCTTGCCGTTACACTTGCCTTCTTAGTTCTAACTGATCCAAACACCCATGTTTTCATCCTAGATGCTTCCTCTGTGTGGTATTGCCAACGAATTTGATTTACTGTCAATCTGGATTCTGTAGTTCTAAAAGTAGTTTGGGACAACACTCAAAACATACTTATTAAACCCATGAAGAAAAACACCTTTACGAAGTGTTCTTTCTTTGGCCATCACATCATTCACCAAACTTAAAATTTTCCTCACCACCAAGTTATATTAAATCATAATTGAAAATGGCAAAATGAACAGCAAGAGAACCAAATGTTGATCAGCAGATTTTTATACTCACACCATACTAATAGATGTCGTTATTGTGTATCCAATTGTAACACCTATGAGATTACCATTGTGAAATCCCGTATTTTTGAGGTATTAATATTTTAATGAGAGATATTGGTGGTAGTTTGGTGGTAAGATATTTAGATGAGAATCTAACTTATTTTCTCCATTTATTTTATCTCTTTTTATCTTCACCTCATTATTATTCATCTCCTTTGTTTTCTAATATTTTTTTTCGTTATTCTACACCAAGTAAATTTCCTTTCTTTGACCGCAAGTTAGTACCATTGTATATATATATATATATTTGTATCTCTTATTCATTAAATCTTTTTATACACAATATCTATGGAATTTATACACATAACAAATAAGAAAATCTCCCAAATCTTGAGCACGTAGCCTCCTAGGCCATAATCATTGTACTTTAGTACAAACAAATCCCTTGAAATCTGGGAGCAATGATGACCTTGGTACCAATTATATATATATACATTGGGAATATGTCCATAGTACACATATATTGAATAAAATATTCTCCATTTCTCTTCCCCATAGCCGGCCAACCTAGGAGAGTGTGAGGGATCAATTTTCAAGGCTTGTAATAATAACATTCTAGAAGCAAAGTACCAAGTACACCCCTTTTTTACCCACCAAGTAAACTTTATTTTATTATTTTTCCTTTTCTTTTGTCCCAAGTATCTTTGCCTATAAATTGAGCTCATGTAACGCCCTAAAAAAAAACCCATGATATCATACAGTCAAGTTACAGGAAAGAGATATTATATTACAATCATTAGAGTATCCTTACAAAATGTATTACACGTTGACAACAAGAGTAACTGCCCTATAGGCTTACAACTTTCCAAGTCAACACTTAGTTACAAAAATAGAGTACTAACTCAAATACATATTTAGCCATTGGCTTGAATTTACATGAAATACATCCAAAGAAAACAAAGCAACAAAATAGTCTGTCTGCCTCTAGCCTCCCAAACTATGTTCTTGGAGGTGGCATACCATCGATACTTGAAAATGAAGTCCCATATAGGGTGAGCCACAGCCCAGTAGAGATACACTAAACCAACTATAAATGATGACTAAAACAATGGCATTAGATAGATGGTCCACACTTATATTCCAACGTATACCATGTTACAGTTTCATGACAATCATGTCCATATTACAATTCATCTTCCATTTCTTATCCAACTTTAAGTTTGAAAACAAGGCTCAGAGTCTGGCCACATAATTTAATGAGATGATAACTCATCACTAAAATACTTCAGAAATTTATAATGGATACCCTTTTTGGTGCTGTATCAAAGTTAACAAGAATGTTTTCATACTCCACAAATAATACTGATATATACATTTTAGTGCTATATCAAATCAAACAAACACTTCCATACTTCACAAATGATATATATTTTAGTGCTGTATCAATCTCAAGCAAAATCCAGTTTAGAGGTCCATCTCCTATCTTCCAATAAACCGCAGAGTACATCCCCCATTTCCTCCCACACAATACAATGTATATAAGGAATTATCATATACAAATTTAATCAATTAAGACAAATGATACACATTTTAGTGCTATATCAATGTCAAATAAAACACTTCTATAATTCACAAATGATACACATGGTAGTGCTGTATCAATGTCAAACAATATCCTATTTAGAGGTCCATCGCCCATTTTTCAATAAACCGTGGAATACATCCCCCATCTCCTCCCACACAATACAATGTATATAAGCAATTATCATATACAAATTTAATCAATCAACACAAAATTTTGATGCATTATACCAACCACCATACTCGATAGCATATTCAATTGATTAGTTTTAATTTGCCTAATCATCATGCGTTGTGTACAACAATCAAGACTATCCTCCACCGATAGCACAAGGCAGTTATTTCTAAATAGAAAATAAATGCACCGAATGGATAAAATATCAATATTTTGTCTAGGTGAGCGATAAATTAATCCAACTACACTCTTTGATCCTGTACCTTTCCAATTTGAATATTTCCTATTCAATTTCTCATTTCCCTAAATTAATTATACAAATTAATTTATCATAACGATTAGGGCTTTTCCCCATATTTACAATACCAACCCTAAGGTTCCATTCTCCATCAATAATCCAACACCAAGTCCATCTTCTAATGTATTACATACATATGGGTTTATATGTTTGAAATCCCCTCTTTTGGAAATTTCACAAAGACCCCAAACTTTCTCAAAATTACCCAACAACCCCCAACATATCGAAATACCAAAATTTAAAGACAAAGCTCATAAGATGGAATAGGATATCCCTACCTCGAAGTTAGAGCTCAAACAGAGAAGAAGACCAAACTCAAAGTGCTCCAAACTCCAAACTTTTTGGATCAAAACGTAGCCCTCGATGATCATCACACTTTTTGTAAAGGCCAAAGGGTAGGAGAACACTCTAACTAGATCAATCCTAAGAGAGAAGGGAGAAAGTAGTGAAAGAAGCTCTCAAAAATGGCTTTTCGGAAAAGTAAGAGAGAGAGTGGAAGTTGAAAAGTGATTCAAAAATGCCTAGCTGCCAACTGATATACGCATGATCCGCTCGAGCAGATAATAGAACGCTCGAGCGTCAAGCACAAAATTGGACCGCCGGCGCAAGAAGTCCCGCTCGAGCTCCAAGACACAAAAACAAAATACATCCGCTCGAGCGCGAAAACCAGTCCGCTCGAGCGTAGATTACCCCTTCCTAGAACTTTCATCGACATTGAACTACCCGCTCGAGCGCCAAGTTACCCGCTCGAGCGCGACCCGCTCGAGCGCAAGAAAACCAGCTCAAGCGTGAAAATCACTACTGCAGATGTTTTACAGAGGCACGAAATACTAGAAGTATGTAAACCCCGCTCGAGCGCAAAGAGACCCGCTCGAGCATACCATCAAAGAAAGGAACTCCGCTCGAGCGTAACACCAAAAATCTGGGCAACAACACTTAAAACTGAAACTCAACCTACCTTCAAACACGCCCAACACATCCTAAAACTCAAACAAAGGGAATTCAAGGTTGACAACAAGATATACAACTATTAACTCCACGGATCCTAAGTCCGGAACACTGTACATAAAGGAGACAAACCCGGGATCGCTATAGCTCATCTCTCAACCATTTCTATCTTTCTTTGTCCAACCATATCTCTATCTCTCTCATTTTGTTCTCTTTTAAATTATAGAAATTTTGAGTTTAGATTAAGAGTATACAGAGTGAGTGTAAGCATTTTCGTAAAGGAAAAGAGTTGTAGATTCTGTGAAACCTTACATACCTTATGCCACTTTGGAGATTCGTGGAGAAATATCGAGATTCGAGTGTTGGAGACGGAGAAGATTGATTTGAGGTAATTCGACGGTATATAATATGCTTCCCTAAATTCTCTTTGCAAAGAGTTTATTTTTAATTCCCATAAATTTGTACTCCTCTTGATTATTCTGATCGTTTGATAAATTCTATGGAATTATTCGTTGTTGATTCATTTGATTACTCTAGTCATTTGATGAACTCTGTGTAGTTATTCTGTGTTGAAAATGTTGATTTGTCTGGCTAAATGACGTGAAAATGCTCCGTACATGGATCGAGTGGATTTTGCCAATATGCTCTGTACCAATAGCCCGGATAAGCGGTTGTGCTTGGGTGAGGGGGGTGAGGCCAGTCATTGGCCATGTACCGAGTAGGACCGGGTATTTGGTTTTGGATAAATTATCATATGTCGAGTTGACTTGTTTGTGCAATTTGGTAAATTGCTTGATTATCGAATCTAATCGGTTGTGTAATTGTTGGATCTCTGTTGATTTATTTTCTATCCGGGCCTTGTTATTCTTGTTGTATTGTATACTTCCCGAATTAATTTATTTTTCAGGCGTGAAGCAAATTTAGTGGCGATTGGGGTTGAAGCATCTAAAGAGATTATTTGAGTTGGAGTTTTTTTTTTAGTCCACAACTATATATTATTTTGGAGATTTGTATAATTTATGTTTTGGAGACATTTGAGTTAATTATTTATGGAGACGATTTGTATATTTGAGATTATGAGTTATCTGAAGTTATAAATTTGAGGTTGATTTGATTTATTAGCGGCCTAGAAGTTGGGGCGTTACAGAATGATATCAGAGCATAGGGATTAGGTCTTACATCGGATCTGTTTGGTGATTAATAATTGGGTTCAATATTTGAGGGAAAAAAAAAGATTAATATTTGAGGTATTAAAAAAAAAATTCATTGTTTATTTCAAAATGCGTAGCGAAAGCGTGTTACTCAAGAAGATAATAGTTGTTAAATATTTTGGAGTATTAGAGATTGTAAATTTCGATGACGAAATTTGTTTAGGGGGGATAGATTGCGAAATCCCGTATTTTTGAGGTATTAATATTTTAATGAGAGATATTGGTGGTAGTTTGGTGGTAAGATATTTAGATGAGAATCTAACTTATTTTCTCCATTTATTTTATCTCTTTTTATCTTCACCTCATTATTATTCATCTCATTTGTTTTCTATTTTTTTTTTTATTATTCTTCGGCATCAAGTAAATTTCCTTTCTTTGACCCCAAGTTAGTACCATTGTGTATATATATATATATTTGTGCTTCTTATTCATCAAATCTTTTTGTACACAATATCTATGGAATTTGTACACATAATAAATAGGAAAATCTCCCAAATCTTGAGCACATAACTAGCTATCACACCTCCTAAGCCATAATCATTGTAATTTAGTACAAACAAATCCCTTGAAATCTTGGAGCAATGATGACCTTGGTACCAATTCTATATATATATATTGGGAATATGTCCATAGTACATATATATCGAATAAAATATTCTCAATTTCCCTTCTCCATAGCCGGCCAACCTAAGAGAGTGTGAGGGATCAATTTTCAAGGCTTGTAATCATGGCATTCTAGAAGCAAAGTACCAAGTACACCCCTTTCTTGCCCACCAAGTAAACTTTATTTATTATTTTTCCTTTTCTTTTGTCACAAGCATCCTTGCCTATAAATTGAGCTCACCTCTCAACCATTTCTATCATTCTTGGTCCATTCATATCTCTATCTCTCTCATTTTGTTCTCTCTTAAATTATAGAAACTTTGAGTTTAGATTAAGAGTGTACAGAGTGAGTGTAAGCATTTTCGTAAAGGAAGAGAGTTGTAGATTCTATGAAACTTTACATACCTTATGCCACTTCGGAGATTCGTGGAGAAATATCGAGATTCGAGTGTTGGAGACGGAGGAGATTGATTTGAGGTAATTCGGTGGTATACAATATGCTTCCTTAAATTCTCTTTGCAAAGAGTTTATTTTAATTCCCATAAATTTGTACTCCTCTTGATTATTCTGATCGTTTGATAAATTATATGGAATTATTCGTTGTTGATTCATTTGATTACTCTAGTCATTTGATGAACTCTGTGTAGTTATTCTGTGTTGGAAATGTTAATTTGTCTAGCTAAATGACATAGAAATGCTCCATACATGGATCAAGTGGACTTTGCCAATATGCTCTGTACCAATAGCTCGGATAAGCAGTTGTGCTTGGGTGAGGGGGGTGAGGCCAGTCACTGGTTATGTACCGAGTAGGACCGGGTATTTGGTTCTGGATAAATTATCATATGTCGAGTTGACTTGTTTGTGCAATTTGGTAAATTGCTTGATTATCGAATCTAATCGGTTATGTAATTGTTGGATCTCTATTGATTTATTTTATGTCCGAGCCTTGTTATTCTTGTTGTATTGTGTACTTCCCGAATTAATTTATTTTTCAAGCGTAGAGCAAATTTAGTGGCAATTGGAGTTAAAGCATCTAAAGAGATTATTTGAGCTGGAGTTTTTTTTTTAGTCCACAACTATATATTATTTTGGAGATTTGTATAATTTATGTTTTGGAGACCTTTGAGTTAATTATTTATGGAGACGATTTGTATATTTGAGATTATGAGTTACCTGAAATTATAAATTTGAGGTTGATTTGATTTATTAGCTGCCCAGAAGTTGGGGCATTACAACCATACTGAGCTATTCTACATAGCTTCACCTGGATGCCTCATGAGAAAAGCAGAAATGACCCAAATTCATGAATATTTGAAATTTCTACCTTTACCCATATCATAGTTTCAACAACAATAAAACTAATAACCAATCTAAAAATCAGAGGCAATCTTTATATGATTAGTTTTTGTGTTTCTAAAAATCAGACATAATTTTCATATGATCAGTTTATGTGTTTCTAGACTTTTTCATTAATAAAATGATGGAATTGAAATTTGAGAGGTGGGGCTACCCCTCTATTACAGCCCATCCCATTCTATTTGCTTTTGTGTTGGAAAAATGTGAGGTGCCTTCAGATGGTGTTCCCATGTGGGTTCATGACAGACCTGTCACTAGCTAACTGATTGTCTAACTGATCCAAACACCCATGTTTTCATCCCGGATGCTTCCTCTGTGTGGTATTGCCAACGAATTTGATTTACTGTCAATCTATATTCTGTAGTTTTGAAAGTAGTTTGGGACAACACTAAAAACATACCTATAAAACCCATGAAGAAAAACACCTTTACAGAGTGTTCTTTCTTTGGCCATCATATCATTCACCAAACTTAAAATTTTTCCTCAATCACCAAGTTATATTAAATCATAATTGAAAATGGAAAAAATGAACAGCAAGAGAACCAAATGTTGATCAGCAAATTTTTATAAACAGAAATGAACCAGAAAATGGCAAGAGAAGAAAACGAAGGGGAACAAAGAGAGAAG
This sequence comes from Camellia lanceoleosa, assembly GCA_025200525.1. Taxonomy (NCBI): domain Eukaryota; kingdom Viridiplantae; phylum Streptophyta; class Magnoliopsida; order Ericales; family Theaceae; genus Camellia; species Camellia lanceoleosa. Next base: position 205,547,518 of record CM045763.1, read on the forward strand.
GGGAATAGAGACAGAAATCTTACCTTGCATAAATAGAAGCCTCAAGTTTGGTGTAGCTTTGAAGTAGCTCTGTTTCACCAAATAATAAACCATGAACCAAAAACAGAAATGATGATAAACCAAAAACCATGAATCAACAATTTAAATTTGAAGCATAAAGAGAAAGAGAGAGAAGGAGAGAGGTACCAGAGAGCTCTAATCGGGGTTTAAAGCAGAGAGAGAAAACGGGTGGGTGGTGGTGGTGGTGGTGGAGGAGGGTTGCGAATTGAAGCCACTAAGAGAGAAGGGGGGAGAGGCAAAAATTGGGTGGGAGGGTTGCGAATTGAAGCCAGTGGGAGAGAAGGGGGAAGATAAAGAAGAGGAACAAAGAAGGAGATAGAGATAAGGAGGGAATGTGAGGAGACGTGCAACAGAGGGAGAGGGAGAGATAAAGATGGAATGTGGAGAGACGTGGGTAGGTGGGAGAAGGAGAGAGCACCAAGTGTTTGGGCGGGAATTAAAGCATATCTCAACCATCTATATTTATCACAATTAATCTGAGTCCTTAAAATGAAATGTATCTCTGATACATTTTACATATTTTCAAAAACCGTTCTGCTTTATTATATAAATTTATCCATTATTCACTTACAACGTATAATGGTCAAAAAAGGTGTAAATTCAATTAAGACCACTCCATCCTTAAATCCCTTCTGCTTTGGATAATTTAGTATTTGTAGATTTGGATATTGGATTTGTTAACGAAAATAAAAGGAAAATCAAAATAAATAAATGCAAATCCAACTTTGAGTTTTGAATATGATGCATATAGCTTAGAGAATTGGATCTGTTAGGTTTTTATTCTTGGCAATCCCGTTTGACAAAATTTCTTTTAGTTGTACTTGTTTTCGCATTTTTATTTTAGTGAGGCTATGAGTTTGTTAGATGAGAATCCAACTCAAATTGTGCCGTGCAAAGAAGTTTGTGATGTTAATTCTTTCAAGATTGCCATTTCATTGACACATGACGGATCGAGCGTCGGCCACCATGGGTCCAGAAGGGCAAAATGGTCCGGCAACAAAGTGATTGAGGGCCATTTCCAAAACAAAATACAAAAATGCATTCTGTTACCCGCTCGCCGAGCAGACATTACCCCGCTCGAGCGGAGAATCCCTAGTTCCAGAAGTTTAATCGCCTGCAAAAATACTGCGAGATGTTTTTTCCCGCTCGAGTGGAACTTTCAGCGCTCGAGCGTAGATACGCTTGAGCGGCCAATCTGACGCTCGAGCGGAGATCGCGGGACAGTTTTCTATAAATACGTATTTTAGTCCAAATCTAGGATAACTTCTCCAGATCTTCTTCTTGGGTTCTAGGGTTTATATCTGGGGATATTTTGCTAGTTTTCTTTGATGTTTTGATTGAGTATTCAACTCATAGTTTAAAGAGTATACATCAAAGAATTATTTGTTTGTTCTACACAAAAGAGAGAGCTGTTCTTCGGTGATTCCGAAGAATTCAAGCTTGAAGCTTTGGTTGGTTCTGGAGTGGCTCATCGTCAAGACAATTCCGAGGTGAAGACGGGGTTGGAAGAGGCACATAGGGGTTGGTTTAATTCGGGCGTGGATTCGCTAAGTAATTGAGAGTATACCTGTGTAATTATTTTATGTCTTTTTAGTGGATTTTTTTGTGGCTTTTGTCGTGGTTTTTTTATCACAATTGGAGGTGTCCAATTCTGGTTTTGCCACGTAAAATCGTTGTGTCGATTTGTCTTGATTGTTTGATTGGAATTGTTATATACTGTTTAAAATTGATACATAATCACAAATCAATATCTAGGGAATTTTTAGATTTTTCAATTGGTATCAGAGCAGGTCGCTCTATTTTTCTTGTTTTACAAATCTATTAGAGCGAGATCTTGTTTGATTTGTGATAATGGATACAATTCGTGAGGGAAATTCTATGGTTCGACCACCTTTACTTGACGGATCCAATTATTCTTTTTGAAAAGCTCGGATGAGAGCGTTTTTAAAATCAATTGATGAAAAAGTTTGACAATCTGTCATATATGGGTGGAGTGAACCAACGATTACCGTTGATGGACTAACTTTTCCCAAACCAATTGATAAGTAGGACACAATTGATTACCAAAATAGTAGCTGGAATAGTAAAGCTATCAATTCTCTTTTTTGCGCTGTCACATCTGAAGAATTTAGTGGTATTTGCAATTGTGAAGTCGCAAAAGAGACTTGGGATATCTTACAAACTATTCATGAGGGCACTCCTTCTGTGAAACGCTCAAAACTTCAAAGGCTCACATCTAGTTTCGAAAACCCTTCAATGAAAGATAGTGAACCTTTGATGAATTTTATGCGAAGTTGAGTGACACTGTAAATTTCAGCTTCAATTTAGGTGAAAAATACCAGAATCCAAAGTTGTGGGAAAAATTTTGAGATCCTTGCCCGATCGATTCCAACCAAAAGTTACGGCAATTGAGGAGGCTCAAGATGTTGACAACCTCAAGCTGGATCACTTGTTGAAAATCTCTAAATTTATGAGGCACATGGGAATTTCAAAAAGAAACAAAAAGATATTGCTTTTAGTAGTGCTCATAGAATTGGAGAGGATTTTGATGAGGATTGTGGAATAGATTCCAAGATTACGGATGCTTTTGTAAAACAATTTAAAAAATCTTTTTTGAAAAAGAATCCTAATCTTTTGGACTCTACTCATACTCATAAATCCAAAGGCAAAGATAAACTCAAAATTAATTCTATAGCCAAGAAGGAGAAAGGAAAGATACGAGGAACTCGAAGAGTCCAATGCTATGAATGTCAAGGATTTGGTCACCTTGCTCGTAATGCCCCACTCATTTGAAGAAGAAGAAAGCCCTCGCCATCACTTGGGATGATGAATCAAAATCTGATGAAACTGAAAGTGACAATGAAGATCAAGGCGAAAAGGGACATAAACAATTCCTTGCTTTCATGGTGGCTTCCGAAACTGAAGGACGAATAGAGTATCCGAAGAGCCCGATTGAGAATGCCACTGATGATGAATCCTCGGGGAGTGAAGATGAAGAACTTCAGCAAGCATATCAAAAGTTGTACAAGGAATCTCTTAACTTATCCAAATTGAATGACAAACTCACTACGAAACTCAAAACATGTGACAGTGAGAATGTCAAATTAAAGAAAGAGATTTTCGAGGCTAGGAATGATGCCCTTAAGATTTCTAATGATCGACAAGCTCTTTGTGCAAAACTCTTGCCTTGTGAGACAGAGGGGAATGAACTACAACAAATCTATGCAACATATGAAGAAAAGATTGAAACTCTCGAGATGTCGCAAGTTGCTTTGGAAGAACTAATGATCAAGAAAGAGGAAGAACTCAAGTGTGCTATGGCTACCATTGGTCTTTGGAACAGAGGATCAAAGACTTTGGACAATATCATTGGGTCTCAACAAATTTGTTCTGACAAGAGTAGCATTGGCTTTGCTGGTAAGAAAGAGCAAAAACAGAGTGCTTCCATATCTCATGATACAAGAACTCAAGGAAAGGGAGAACAAAAAATTCAACATGAGGATGGACTTCTCAAACTTCCTAGAATTGGTAAGGCTAAAGAAAAGAAGGTACACTCTATTTTTATTTGTCATTATTGTGGTATGTATGGTCATATTCGCCCTTATTGTTATAAGTTGCATGGGAGAGTGTCTCATAGAGATGGAAGAAATTCCAACATCTCGAGGGGTAGGAGACACTTCATTTGTAGTAATGAGGTTAAAGGTTTTATTAGACCTTGTTATTTTGATCAGCTTGAGACCAAACATGGGGCAAGTTTGTATTTGCCTAGACCTAGAAATAGGAAGTTGGAAACCAAGTCAAGACGGGTTCCCATTGAAAGGAAAGGGAACCACAACGTCAACACCCCATCCAAGAATCGCAATTCTCACAACTTTGTTCATACTAAAGCGGTTTGGGTTAGAAAACTTGATTTGTGTTAATTTGTTTTTTCGGTTTTGTTTTTAGGTTTGTGTTTTTTTTTTTTTTTTTTTTCTTTTTGAGTCACTTATTGTGTGCATGTTCGTTTTTTGTCTTGCTTTAGTTAAGAAAAAAAAAATGAAAAAAAAATATAAAAGATTTTCGTAGTATGGTTTTGCAAGCTTGAAATTTTTGAGTGATCCTTGGTGCATATTGGAATTGATGAGAATATCCATTACATGTTAATATGTGTGTACTTTCTGTAGTCATTACTCATTTCGGAATGTGTGTTCTTTGATTAGTATGTCTCATTCTGTACACACTCTTGGATTAGCAAATATTGGAGTCTTCCGCCTTAGTATTTTTTTTTTTTTTTGGTGGACTTCTGGCATGGTATCTTTTGTTTTTCTACAGGAATTGACCGATACTAGCATATCTTGGGTGATGTTGAGTCTCTTAACCACCTTCCATCTTTTTGCATCTCCACGGCTTTCCTCCTCTATTCTTTACAGTCCAACCATGAGGAAAAGGATACCCTGAGTCACCAACTGTGCTATCCTTATTATATCCATGCTTATCTGGTTCAGTTTCCATACTCTTGAGCGTGTCAACCGCCAATGTGTGTGCAAAAGAAAGAAAAAAAAGTGCAAAAGAATGAAAGAAAAAAAAAATTGTGCAAAAGAAAGAAAAGAAAAAGATGTGAAAAAAATAAAAAATAAAAAAATAAAGGATTTATTGATTGAAAAGGAGCCTCCACCTTTACTCACCAAATACCCCTTAATTCCTAGTGGTTTGACTTTCCATAGTTGTGCTTAGATTCTCTTGACGGAGGTTCCACTATCTGATCACTACTAGGATTTGAATCTTGTGTTTGTCGAACTCCAAGAGTCACACACACACTTTTTTCATGGGATCTATACTTTTCACATAATGCATCACTTTCTTTTATGATGAATCTTCTAGAGGCTGTGCACATTGTGTTTTCAAGTAATTGTGCTTCTTGGATAATCTTGTGTGTTTTTAAGGTAAAAATTTGAAATTCTTTGCTTGCTCCGCCATATATATATATATATATATATTGGTCGTTTTCTTCTTGTTCACTGTTTTTCAGTGTTTGTGGTTGCTTTTAGTGAGGGGGAGTTCGGTTAATCGTTATCATGTCATTGCTTGTGTGGTTATGATCCTACTTTTGTTGTTTGAGCTTCATTTGTCAATTCGTGACAAAAAAGTGAGAAATTTGTTTTTTCATTGTGTCTTTGGATTTCATGTATTCATATCATGTGTCGGGTGCATATGTCTTAGTTTTCAGGTTTTCATACTACATGTTCTTAAAATCTCCAAGTCGCATCTATTCATGTTTTTCGTCTCATACTTCAAGATAATCTTGTCATATGCGTATTGCTTTTTCATATACTTACAGCGATCCCGGTTTTCCTTTTCTGTATTTGTTGTATTCCAGACCTTGGTTCCGTGGAGTTGGTAGTTGTATATCTTGTTGCCATTCTTTAATTCCCTATGTTTGAATTTTAGGACGTGTTGGGCGTGTTTCGAACAGGTAGGTTGAGTTTTGGTCTCCAGTGTTGTTGTCCAGAGTTTTGGTGTTACGCCGAGCGGTCATTCTCAAGGCCGAAAGCGTAGTTTGGTTTTGGTTGTCCACTCGAGCGGGCCTTCTTGCGCTCGAGCGGCGTTTACACTCCCAGATTTCGCGGCCTCAGAAACTTCGCAGGTGTGTTTTTCATGCTCGAGCCGGTTTACGCCGAACGGTTACGCCGAACGGACCTTTTGGCGCTCGAGCGGGTAGTGCTTTGTCTATGAAAGTTCTGGGAGGGGGAAATCTACGCTCGAGCGGACTGGTTTTCGCGCTCGAGCGGATGTATTTTATTCTTGTGTCTTGACGCTCGAGCGTGTCCAGACTTTTATGCTTGACGCTAGAACAGGATTGTCGTATATCAGTTGGCAGCTGGGCATTTTTAAATCACTTCTTACATTCACTCTCTCTCTCTCTTACTTTCTAAAAACACTTTTTGAGAGCTTCTCTCTAGGATCTCCTTCTCTAGAGTTTGATCTAGTTAGAGTGTTCCACTCCCTTGGTACGTTTGTAAAAAGTGTGTTGATCGTCGAGGGCTACATTTTGATCCGAGAAATTGTTGATTTGGAGCACTTTGAATTTCTTCATCTTCTCCATTTGAGCTCTAACTTCGAGGTAGGGATATCCTACTCCATTTTATGAGCTTTGTCTTTGGATTTTAGTATTTCGACATGTTGGGGGTTATTAGGTAATTTTGAGAAAGTTTGGGGCCTTTGTGTAATTTTCAAAAGATGGGTTTTCAAACGTATAAACTCTTATGTATGTAATACATAGGAAAATGGACTTGGTGTTGGATTGTTGATGGAAAAGGAACCTTAGGGTTGGTATTGTGAATTTGGGAAAAGTCCTAATTGCATGATAAATTAATTGGTATAATTAATTTTGGGAAATGAGAAATTGAATAGGAAATATTCACATTGGAATGGTATGGGATTAAAGGGTGTAGTTGGATTAATTTATCGCTCACCTAGGCAAATGTTGATGAATTATCCATTTGGTACATTTATTTTCTATTTAGAAATAACTGCTTAGGCTATCGGTGGAGAATAGTCTTGATTGTTGTAGACAATGAATGATAATTAGGGAAACTAAAACTAATCAATTGAGTAGGCTATCAAGTATAGCGGTTGGTTTAATATATCGAAATTGTGTATTGAATGATTAAACATCTATATGATAATTGTTTATATACATTGTGTTGTGTGGGAGGAGATATGGATGTACCCATGGTTTAGGGAAGATAGGAATGGACCTCTAAACCGAGATTGTTTTATATTGATACAAGATTACAATGTGTATCATTGTGAAGTATGGAAGTGTTTTGTTTTATTGATACAAAGACTACAATGTATATCATGTGAAGTACTAAGTGTTTTGTTATATTGATACAAAGACTACAATGTGTATCGCTTGTGGAGTATGAAAGTGGTTTTATGCTATTGATACAACACCAAAATGTGTATCTGCTATGAACTTGAAAGTAATTGAGTGATGAGTTTTAATCTCATTAAGTTATTTGGGCCAGGTTCTAAGTCTTGTTTTCAAACTGAAAGTTGAATAAGAAATGGAAATTGAAATGTAACTTGGGCATGATTGTCATGAAACTATAATATGGCATGAGTTGGAATATAAGTATGGACCATCTGTTGAATGCTATTATTTTAGTCATTGTTTATAATTGGTTTAGTATATTTCTACTGGGCTGTGGCTCACCCTATATGGGACATCATTTTCAGGTACAGGAAGCATGCCACCTCCAAGGACGTAGCTTGGGAGGCTTAGTGGCTGGGACTCCTTTTTGTTGTTTTGTCAGACATGTATATCGTCAAGGGCTTCCTTTGTATAGAGTTAGCACTCTCTTATTGTAACCAAGTGTTGACTTGAAAGTTGTAAGCCCATAGGGCATTTACTTTTGTTTTCAACATGTAATATATTTTGTAATAATTACTCGATGGAATATATTTATGCTTCATTCTCCTATGTCTAAGCATGCTATTGTTGGATGATTTATGGGTTTATTTTGAGAGCGCTATAATACTCTTGTGGGACTAATAATTGTTTTGGAGATTGTGGCACTAATAACCTGCTTTGGTGATCATGACCTTGAGAAAGAAGTTGGCTTTTGTTGGTCAGAATGAGTTAGAGTGTTTAAGATTTTATTTGTTAGGTGGGTTTTATCACGGATTGCCAAAGGGAGATTTTAGGTTTTTATTCTTGGCAATCCCGCTTTGACAAAATTCCTTTCGCTTGTACTTGTTTTCAGATTTTTATTTCAAAGGAGGCTATGAGTTTGTTAGATGAATCCAACCCGAATTGTGCCGCAAGAGAAGTTTGTGATGTTAATTCTTTCAAGATTGCCACTTCATTGACACGACGGAATCAAGTCGCCTAATACCATGGGATCCAGGGCGCCTTGGCGGGTCCGGCAACACCCAAAGTGGGTTGAGGGCAACGCCTCAAGCAAAATGCAAAAGCATTCCAGTTGCTCGTCCGCCGAGCGACATTCCGCCAAGCGAGAATCCTCGGTTCCAAGTTTGATCGCCTGCAAAAATACTTCGAGATGTTTTTCCTACTCGAGCTAAACTTTCCGCCAGCGAGGTACGCCGGAGCGCCAAATATGACGCTGGAGAGGAGATCGCGTGACAATTTTCTATAAATACGTGTTTCAGTCCAAATCTAGGATAACTTCTCTAGATCTTCTTCTTGGGTTCTAGGGTTTATATCTAGGGAAATTTTGCTAGTTTTCTTTGATGTTTTGATTGAGTATTCAACTCATGGTTTAAAGAGTATACATCAAAAGATTATTTGTTTATTCTACACAAAAGAGAGAGTTGTTTTTCGGTGGATTCCGAAGAATTCGAGCCTGAAGCTTGGTAGATTCTGGAGTGGCTCATCGTAAAGACAATTTCGAGGTGAAGACGGGGTTGGAAGAGGCACATAGGGGTTGGTTCAATTCGGGCGTGAATTCGCTAGGTAATTGAGAGTATACCTATGTAATTCCTTAATGTCTTTTTAGTGGATTGTTTTGTGACTTTTGTCCGCAGTTTTTTATCACAATTGGAGGTACCCAATTGTGATTTTTTCACGTAAAATCGTTGTGTCGATTTGTCTTGATTGTTTGATTGAGATTGTTATATATTGCTTAAAATATATACATAATCAGAAATCAACGTTTAGGGGATTTCTAAATTTTTCAGGATCATTCAAATTCAACTTGTGAAATAACTATGAGCTTTATTGATCTTTTATTTGATATATTTTTGTGTAAAGAAAGATTATCAATAAAAATTAAATTAAGCCTTCGTTTGGTAAACACATTGGGACTAAATAAGTACATAAGGACAAAAAAAGTCACAAAATCACAAAATGATAAAACATTTGACTTTTGATGTAAAATTACTAAATTGTCCCATATACAAATAAAAAGTCAAAAAAGTATCATTTTCAAGGGGATGGTATATTTGTCATTCCAATGCAAAAAAATCAAAAAAATCAAAAAAGAAAACCAAATAAATAAAAAGTTGAAGACTAAAAAGTCAAAAAATCAAAAATTAAGTTTATCAAACGACACCTAATTTTATAATCATAATCATCTTGTTTCATCAAATTAGTGTTAGAAAAAAAAAATCATTATTTAAGAAAAAATTAGAATCACCCAATAACCTCAAGTTTTTGAAAAAATAAATTTAAAATGATGTCACTAGAATGTCAATTTACTTTTTTCTTGATTAAGATGAGTACGGAACATTCTACACGGTATCTATGTTAAGCATCATCTGTCAAACTCCAAATCCCATCCACTACAGAAAGAGACAACTAAGCATTTTAAAGAAAAAGAATGTGAAGAAAATTATGACATTAATATAACCGCGTAATCTTTATATTTTTCCACATCATGACCTTTTTACTATTAAGTCAGTCATGATCTCAATTCACATTCCCTTTGCCTTGCCTTTTCCATCACGGCGGCTCATTAGCTGTCATCCCAATTTGTCCATTAAAAATTAAGATAAATGATAAATACATTTCTTAAATTTTTTAAATATAATTTGTTATTTATAATTTTAAAAGTTATATTTTATTTTTTAAATTTATAATTTCGTAATTTCATAATTATTTTTATCAAAAATCATCAAGTCTATTAATATTTTTAACGGTATTATAAATTTATTTTAATTAATAATTTAAATAATTTTATCATTGTATAGTAGATTAATTAAAAAATTCAATTAATTATGTTAAATAAACAATTGTGATAAGGTGGTATTTATAAGGGACAATTCATATTTTAAGTAAATTTCAAAAGATGTATTTGTAATTTACCTTAAAAATTAATATAACACTAAGGTCATGTTTGTTAAAACATCTCTATTTGGTTTAGTTTTGGAATCATAATTGGAGTTTTGAGTTTGAAATAAGTTTTTAAAAGAGAAATTTGTTTGATTTTGAGTTTTGAAAGGAGTTTTGAGTTGTATTTTGAGTTTTTTTGGATTTTTTTTTATGGTAAATATTTTTTATTGTAAATATTTATTTCTTTTAATGCGTATTGTATTTACTATATTTGTGCATTTTATTTTTTTTAATATTTTAAATTTATATATTTTTTATTTTACATATCTATTTTTTATTTTTTATTTTAAATATTTTATTTATTTTTTAAATATTTTTTTAAAAAAATTTAGAATATTATTTATTTATTTTTTTCATATTTAATTTTTTAAATTTTTTTTAAAAAAATTGGATCTCCCATATATAGTTAAATCATAACAAATTATTTGGCCAATACTTAAAAAAATAACAAAATGTTTTTTTCAAAAAAATAAAAAATATTTTTCGTCTAAAATAAAAAAATATTTTTTTTAAAAAAAATTTGAAATATTTTTTTATTTTCAAAATAAAGTTTTGAATTGAGTGTTTGATTATGAGTTTGGAAAAGAATTTTGAATTTTTTTTTTTATTGGAATCATGATTCCAAAATTAAACCAAACACTAAATTTTTTCTTATTTTTTCATTTTGTATTCCACCATTCTCTTGGGATTCGATAGTCTTTCGTATCCATAGTCTTTCATATGAGAGATATTATATTCGGATGAACTATTAATTCAAATCCTAATTTTCTTCATCAAATTTCAAATTATGCATCTTTGTGTGATTATTAATCTAATTATAGTAATACTAATATTAAATGGAACATAAATAAGTAAAGAGAGATTTATGAATAAATATCCCTACTGTAATACCATATTATCACTAACACACGTTATTATCAATTGATAATAAGATTACACATAGGATAATAAACTTCACTAGGAAAATGTAATTACTGATTTCAAAATAATTTTGTAACTGCCACATACAGTAAATTTAATCGTGTTCATATGATAATTACAATTTGAATTTTTTTGTCTCCTCCCAATTGGAGAAGCTTCCGCTGATAATTGTTTGATTGGCTTGACCAGTGAGCAAATGGCCATTACAATCTGAAGAGAAAATTGCATACTGTGAAAAGGATGTAAAATGGTGGTGGGTTATCGTGAGGATCGTGTGTTGCGTCTGTAATCACGGGGCCAATGCACAAAGTTTTCCACCTAAATAACGGGACCGCCATCTCCAACCATGCATACTTACCAGGTCATGTGATCAAGCGTACGCGGTTCAGTCAAATTCTTTGCTCTCTTTGTTCTTTCAACCTTTATTCTTTTTTTTATGTATAATATATTGTTTTATTGCTGATAAAATTCATATATAATTTGTTATTAAAACGGTGTGACAATATTATTTTTTTAATTAATAGTTATTTTAAGTCGTACCTGATAATATGTATGTTCAAAACACAACTTGTGATTGATTTAAAACAGTGAAGTTAACAACTTTGGGCGAATTTATTACACTTCATTGGATTAGATAGGGATTAATTATTTTGGGTAAATCACAAATTGCATTTTATTTGCAGTCACAAAACAAGTTGACAATTTTGAGCCGAAATTAATGCACTTTTTGAATAGGGATTAACGGTTTTAAATCAACAAAATGTCTAAGACTTTTTTTTTTTCCCACCCCTTTGACCCCCTCTCTCTCATTGGTTGGATTTTTTTTTTTTTTCCTTGTCCTCCAATCACCACCGCCACGCATGTGAGGCAGTGACGAACTAGAGAGATTATGTGCCATACTGCTTCGTGAAAAATATGATTTGTCATAGCATTTTAAATATATATATATATATATCCCATTTTATACATAAATGTCATGTTTGATTCAAAAGATTAATAGTGAAGTATTAATAATCCTATTAAATTGGTGTAGTATTCACTATCCAATTAGATTAATATCCATTGGATTAATAATCCCACCCCTACCCCATTACTAATAATCCTACAAATTTGTTGGATTAATTATCCATTGAATTAATAATCCTAAACCAAAATGTTAAAACAAACATGGGATAATTGGGCCCACAGATTAATAATTCCAATCCCATGCTCTAATCCACCTAATCAAACATGCCCAAAATGGCTCCAGTATAAAAAATATATATCTCATTCTTATCCCATATACTCTTTTTATTTTGGACCAATTTTTTTTTTTTTATCCTATTAGAAATTACTTTTATGGTATTTGAATTTTTTTTTTGTGTATAGATATAATTTATATATCATATTATACATACATGTGTACTCGTGTATATGGTGAAAATTTTTATTTATTTTTGGTCCCTTCGTGATGAAATTTTGATTCCGCCCCCGGTGTGAGGTGGTGGATCGTGATTGGAGAGAGTCTCCATAACTCCTCTTAAATCAATCACAAATTACATTTTGTTCATTTAATAATAATATTATTATTATTATTTTTAACGATTGATAGGAAATAAATCAAAGAAAACAAAGGGATAAAACTCAAACACAAGATAATGTACCCAAATAAAGTGTCTGCTTAAGAACTTAATTACAAATTTTATTTCAAATTTTCAAATTTTAATTTAAGCTATTTTGATGTGTTTGATTTAGCTTATAGCTTATAGCTTATAGCTTATAACTTTTAAAAGTCTAAATCACTTATTCTTTGAGGGGTAGAGATACTTTAAGAATAAGCCGAAATCACTTGTTAAAAGTTATAAGTTATGTCGCTTAAGATAAACTATAAGTAATTTCTCACAACTCTACCAAACAGGCTAAAATCGCTGAGAGAAGAAGATCAACCAATTACAATAATAAAAATCATAAAGTACATTGTACAAGGAAATCCGTACTCAAAAGGATCTTTTATAAATTCATTCAAAACCATATCATATAATTAATTTATTATTACTAGTATATTACCTTGCACAGATATAAACAAATAATTAAAATTAATTTTTAAATTAAAATAATAATATAAAATTTATTTAAAATATGTAGTAAAAATGATTTATAATCAATTAGATTTTATTTATATTTAGCAAAATTACACATAAGATAAAATTTTTATTATAACATCATTAATTGTGTGTTTTAAGTTCTTAATAAAACCCTACATGTCATAATTTAATTGATAAAAATTAAATAATAAATTTAAAAAATTATATTTACAATAGAATATAAATACATTTCGCTTTTATAAGTTTCATAATTTTAATTTACTATATGATAATAGCAAATTACATTTTTAATATACTAATTTTCTCATTTTATAAACTCTAAAAATTTGTTTACTCAAAATTGTAAATTATCTTATGTCATAACTCTTATGTGAAAATAGATTAGGATTGACTTGTGGTGTTAAACTAAACATTAGAAGTGACCTAAAAGAAAGCTGACTCAATATTTATGTTAATGTGATGTTCACCTAGTCATTAAAAATTGTCTTGATCATTTATAATTATCTTTATTGGTGTGAACTAGTTTGGGGTTCCAATATTGAATTAAATATTAAAAATGATTTTAGAAAATCTAGTTTGAGTCGATTTTTTCCCCAACAATTCTTGATTTAAGCCTATAGTACATCCTATTTTAATAGCTCAATATGAATTTTTTTTTTAAAACAATAATCTTAATATTTATGTTGGTTTTTATCAATCAATTAAAAATATTTGTAAATATTTAGAGAATTACATTTGAACAAATCCTAACATAATTTTTTTAGTTTAAAACTCTAAGACCTACACATTTTGTTTGACTCCATCTATATCACTAATCTTTGGAGGTTTCATGGTTTTTTTTTAATAAAATGTCTCTTTGTTGTAATATAGACATAATATAGATTGGAATATCGATACATGTAAAATCATTAAACATCAAGAAAAAAAAATTCTATGGAAGATGTGAATTAATTCCTATGTTTTAGTAGTACAAAAATTTAAATATTAAAATTGATTAGTCAACTTTCATCTTCAATTTCTAGATTTAAATTTTTAAATAAATAAATTAATTTTTCTTTTAAAATGTGTAAATCAAGGCATAAAAGTTATTTAACTTTATTTAACTTTTTAAATAGATTAATTAACTTTTTTTTTAAATTTAAAATTTTAAATGAATTAATTAATTTTCCTTTTTGAAATGTGTAAATCAAGAAATAAAAGCTATATAAATTTTTAAATAGATTAATTAACTTTATTTTTAAATTTAAAATTTTAAACGAATTAATTAACTTTTCTTTTGAAAGTTATAAATCAAGGCATAAAAGTTATTTAAATTTTAAAATAAATTAATTAACTTTCCTTTTAAATGGATTAATTACTATTTTTTAAATGATTCAATAAAACTAACTAATAGAAAAAAATTTAATTATTTAAAAATTAAAAATTTTAAAAAAATAATAGGAGTGTTTCGATTTCACTTCTCATTAGAAACCTCTTATCCTTAATATATCTATGTATAGATTATTATTTTTTGTGTGGGCTTTAGCTTAAGGTTTTTTTTTTTTATTATTATTTATTTTTAGATGGGGTGTTTTAGCTCAAGTTAAGGAATCACAAAAAGACTAAACATAGATTGTGTATCAAAATTCAGCGTAAAAGAATAGGTATCGCGAATGACAATTATAAAGGCTGTTAATAAGAAACACGAAATGTCAAAAAAATTATAATCTAAATACACTTTTCATATATTTGAAAACACTTTTATACATTTTAATTATTTTTATATATTTTGTATACACTTTTTCAACATTTAAAAGTAGGTTAACATTTCTCAAAAATGATTATTTATACAGCTACACAATTGATGCTAATGTAATGTCATACTCAAAAATTTCCATTTTATCATATAGTTTTCGACCATTAGACGTGACAGCTTAGGTGGTTTTGACTAAAGAGAGAATCACGGCCTCATTGGCAAGTGATGATGTATTAGTATCGTATACGTGTGTGAATGTATATAGAGAGGGTGTACTATAAAATGCATTTTTTTATCATTTTTTTTTTTTTTCATTATTTTATAAAAAAATTAGTAAATATACTTAGCCATTGTTTATCAAGTATATATTTTAGTCAAAAAAATTAAAAAATCACTATAAATTGTCACATCATTCTATGTACTTTTCTATATATTTTTTTGTAAAAGTTAAAAATTACTAAAATAACTTGTTTCCATGGTTATCAGAATTCCGATCCAGATCTTACGATCTATTTGAGTACAATCGATCTGAATTGTATAAAAAAATCCTTATAGATAGGATCTTTCAATCCTGGTAATAAGATCTTATAGGATCATGGAATCCCAATCTGAATCCGATCATATCTGATCAAATTCACAAACCTTGTTTTGTATTGTATGATATATTTTATTGTAAAATTTATATTTAGTGTCTAAATATCAATTTATGTGATCAAAATAAATAATACAAATTAAGTAGTATTGAATTAAATAGATTAAGAAAAACAAACTAAAAAATAGACATTCAAATATTACGGTAATTTAAGAAAATTAACTAGTCGAAAAAACAAACTTAGCTTTAACGGAGTCTAGAGGGTAAGATTATTGTAACTTTATCCCAGATTATTTTTATGACTCGAATTCGCTCCACCAAGGATGCTAACGACAAACCTTATCATTCGGTTGAGATACTCTTTTGAGTTTTTAATTTATTTACATATCCAACTTGTTAAATATTTTTTCTTCACTTTTTATGCATTATTGTAGATTGTAAAGTATTTTGTTATAGAATTCTTCTTCTTCACCTTCTTTTTTAATAAAATATAAAACTTTTACCTTCGAAGTTTTCTATTATATAATATTATATGTACATTTTACATAAAATATTATATTTTTCACAATATCTTCACTTCTTTTTAATAAAATATAAGTTCATTTTGTATATATTTTTAAAAAATATTTATTTAAATTAAATTACTATATAATTTATTTTTTTCAATAAAATTTTACAATTTTCAATTCGATTTTACGATCCAATTCTATAAACACCGCCAATAATCCAACGTAGAACCTCAATTTTAATAACTTTACTTGTTTCCGAGCAAGACCTTATTTAGATCATCACAGGACTTCTATAACATAACAGCCTTACAAAAAAAATATAGTAAATAAATAAAATAACATAACATAAGAGCGTTTCTCACTGGATTACCCCACCCACGCGGCGTACACCCTCAACCGTCACGCTATTTCCCTCTACGGCTTTTCCATATCCTCCCACCATCCCCCCATATAAAACACATTCTTATTCATCCATCCTCTTTATATCTCTCTCTCTCTCTCTCTCTCTATATATATCTATATATATATATTAGTCACACACGCAGCTCCCATAGAAATGGCAGTGTATTGGTTCATATGTGCCATTCTTTATCTTTTGGGCGGTGCCGGTGCAGAGGATCCTTACAGGTTCTTCACTTGGAATGTTACCTATGGTGATATTTATCCCTCGGTGTCCGTCAACAGGTTCGTCAAATTTTCTCCAACTTGGTTGTGTTGTTTTTGTATCTATGCTTACACTGTATATCTGTAATCAATCAAATATTGTTGTATTCTCATTGATGATATATATTAATATTCATGTTTATATTAATCTAATAATTATAAGCGCATCTTTTTTTTCTGTTTTTTTTTTGGTCTAAATTTTTTTTTTTTTTTTTGGTTGGGGTTACAGGGTATTTTGATAAATGGTCAATTTCCTGGTCCTGATATATACTCTGTTACCAATGAGAATCTCATTATTAATGTATTCAATAGCTTGCCGGAGCCATTTCTCATCTCCTGGTTAGCTCTCTCTCTCTCTCTCTCTCTCTCCGTCCCTGTCCCTCTTTCGCTCTCAAAAACATGCATGCATAAATAAAATTTGACATTTTTAAAATAATAAATCAATTTAATGTATTTATATAAATTTGTCACATTATTTATAATTAAAAAAATTTGTATAATTTTTATGTTTATATATCATTACTCATATATTTATATATGTACATGTATATATAGTAAGAAAGGATTTGACAAACAAAAAAAAAAAATTAGTTACTTTTTTGCTTTTCAAGAATTTAAAAGAGCTGCCTTAAATTGAGTAGATTTTAACTTCTTTTATTTATTTTTTTTATAACCTAAAACAAATATACTTTTATTTGTTGACTTATTTAGTCAAAAAAAAAAAAAAAAAAAGCCTTGCCAAAATATTAGTTGCTTTGCCAATACGTCACATTATTTGATGGAATTTGTCTCGAAGTAGAGAATGTAGATATTTATTGATAGATACAAATTAATTGATATATTATGTGAAGTGCATTTATATTTATTGATAGAGATTGATTTAATTAAGTACTGAAAGATACGTTTTTGTAGGAGAAATTTTTGTAGGGTTGGAAACTAGATTCATTGGCAATTGTAATTTATTGGTGTCATTAAGGTTTCCAATCTCACACGTTGTCTATTTGTTGAGGAATTCTAATTGTGATCAATGGCTGACTCTGGAAGAGAGTGGACAAGAAAATATTCTCAAATTTTTATTAAAATATTTTTTAAAAATCACCCAAAAAAAAAAAAATCAAAAAACATAATTTTAATTTAAAAACTAAACAAGATGAATGACTTTATGGTTTTAACCTGTATTTTAGATTTGAATTGAAAAGTACAAAATATATTTCTTTCCACTAATGTTAAGAACACAAAATAAAAATACAGAATAAATCATATAAAATGCAATCCCAACTTTTCATTTTATTTTTTATGGACCATTCTATGATTTATTTGAGCACAAAAAAGCACAAGATATTCACTTTCGTTTTGGATTTATTGTTCTTTTTATTTTATTTTTAAAGTGAATTTCAGAGCACGAGACTTTAGTTATCTTTTCATTTGTTTTTCTCTTTTTGGAACTTTTTCTATTTTTTTTATTTTATTTTTGGTTTGTTTGTATACCAAACTAACCTTAAAGGCAAGTTGGTTAGCCTCCTCTTCCATCTGCGCTGGACTTAAATGCCAAAAGATGCCAGCTCAGCATGTATGATGTATAGCTGTTTAATACACCTTATATAGTATGAAAAATATTAAGAGAAACATTAATTGAGTGGGAAGGTCAAAAAAAAAAATATTACATTACTAAAATATTTCCATAGAGTCCTATTAAACACATGAATGAGTTCTCTCAACATAGTATATCAATAATAGTACTCTATGAAATATTTATTGGAAAAGTATTGACTTAATTTATATTTTTCTTTAACATTAATAAACTTTTCCACTTTTTTTTTAAATGATATTTTCCTTATCTATATTATTTACACTTTTTTTGTGAGTGTGTGTGGGGTTGGAAGTGACAGGGCTTAAAATCAGTAGTTATTAATTTACATATTACATATTACATACTTCAAAAACAAGAAATATATTTATAGGTAAAAAAATATAAATTTTGTTTATGGGGGGAAAAAATATAAAGTTTGTTTATGTTATATTTAGATTTGAATTTACTTATGCTGTGTTTGGTTGAGGGATTTGGAGAGGGATTTGAAAAGGGAAATGAAAAAGGTGTGTGAAACTAGGTGAAATGTAGGTATATTTTATTCACATTTTACTAAACTTTTCCCTTTTTCTAACCAAACAAATTTATTTATTTATTTTGACAATAGATACTTATTTGTTACTCATTTTCCTAACCAATCAAAAATAAACAAATAAATAAATAATAAATTAGTCACTTCGATTTTTTTCTCTAAATTCTGTTTTTTTTTTTTTTTTGGCATTCAGGTCATAAGTCAAATTTCAAAACTTTTGGAATAATTGTCATATCATTAATCATGTCCTTTTTATGTCCAGTGGGGTTAAAAAAAATTTCAAAATAATATTTTCTATTTTTCACAAAATAATTTCATTAACCATTTCCTTGTCTCCAGAAAACATCAATCTTTGGACTAAATGTCATATCTTTTACAAAATTGGACTTGTCACCCAAAAAAAAAAAATTTTGGGGGGGTTACAATTTGTGATTTGTTTATCATTGTTTGGGTTAGTCCGTGGGCAACTAATCTACAAAATTTAAGTGTGAGCAAAGAAATGAGCCCAAGAAAACTGAGGCTGATTGGTTCAATGTTTCAAACAAATTGGACCATGTAGCCTCCGTAAATGTGGGCTAGATGATGGACCATATCTACGGTTTCAAATGGAGGTGAACAGCCCAGCGCAGCTCGTGAATTTGTTCGAAATTAATTCCATTTTTTATTGTGACTCACATTATACAACAAATAACACAGGATAAGAAAGTATATTCAATTTTAGTATTATCATTTACCACTTCTTGTTTGATTCAAAGATTTTAGTTTTAATTGCCTAAAATTTTTTATTGCAAAAATAAACCATGTATAAAATATGATTGGTGGGAAAAGAAAACTCATATTGAACCAGTTTGTTGTAATTTAACGTTATTTAAAAGCTAACAATCAGAAATAAAAGTTAAAAACATTCCTCCAACAACTTCATAATTAGCTTATTTAAATTATTTCTACTTAATAAAGTGTAACAGTCTTTACAAAAAATATGAACATCTTAAATAAGTAGCATCAAATAGTTCTATTAACTTAAATCACTTAGTTGGAATTCTATACTTATTGAAGTAATTATTCATTACTCTTGGATTATCAATTCAGTAGGTTGATATGGAGAGCTGTCTAACTAATAAAAGTACAAGTAATAGAATGAATGAAGTTGACTTGACCTATTTTAGTCAATTAAGAAGAAAATAAAGTCAGTCTCATCTATCTTTCTTATAAGATTAATTAGTTATTAGTACAAAATACTATGTACACATGCAAGGTGATACTCGAGAATATTGAATAATTATTGTAGCTATTCAATTTTGATTGATTACTTATGGAATTAACTTATATTGTGGCATATAATTAAAAAAAACACACACACAGGAATGGAATACAACAGAGGAGAAACTCATACCAAGATGGAGTATATGGAACAAACTGCCCAATTCCTCCAGGGAAGAACTTCACTTACACTTTGCAAGTGAAAGATCAAATTGGAAGCTTCTTCTATTTCCCTTCTCTCCTTCCACAAGGCCGCCGGCAGCCTCGGTGGCATTCGGATTCTCAGCCGGCCACTCATCCCAGTCCCATTCCCTGATCCTGCCGGAGACTTCACTCTCCTTATTGGAGATTGGCACAAAACTAATCACAAGGTAAAAATCAGACCAACCCTCTTTTTATTCTACTGACATTTTGCTTTATTTCATTTTATTTTTTTTAAAAAAAATTACACCAACTTTCTTGAGTAATAATAAAGAAATTACTTTCAGTGTCAGCCATAATTTTGTTTTGACTAATGATATGCCTAATGGTTTGAGGAAAAAAAAGTGCTCATGTACCAAAAAAATAATTAGCTGACAGTAATAAAGGCCCAAGGCCAATCTAGGCAACTGTAAAGGGTCTTTTTTGTCCAATTTTATTTTATTTTAATTAATGAGATGCATATGTAAATATGTCAAAATTATAGATTTAGTTATAAATTCAATACTTAGACCATCTCCAACGCTATACCAAATCTGATATCAAATTTGAATTTTGATGAAAATGACACTGTTCATGGCTCCAACGGTGCACCAAATCTGATATCAAATTGAGTTTTCATCAAAAATTTCATCAGATCGCGGAGGAAGTAATGAATTCATCAAACATCAGAATTAACACTATGACCGCTGAGGGGATCCGGTCGATCAACCGAAGTTCACCCGGTTGACCAACCGTCAACCGCAAAAGGTTCAGCATTCAGAAAAAATTCAAAAATTCAAAAAAAAAAAAAAAATTTGCCTAACCGGTCGACCCACCGGTCGACCCGGAAAAAGTTCAAAAAGTTCAAAAAAAAAGGTTCAAAAATTCAAAAAAAAATATATATATATATATATATTTGGGCAAATCAATAACCGGGTTGGCCGACCCACGCCAACCCGATTGTGCCGGGACAAATTTGAGAATTTGGTGAATCGTTGGAGCATCTGTTATCAAATTTGATGAAATTGATACTTTTTCACTCAAATTTGGTGAAAATTTTGAGTAAGCGTTGGAGATGCTCTTACGAGGTGTTCGTCTAATTTATTCATAGTAAGAGTATTTTTAAGAGATATTTTAAAAGAATCCAATTAGCTATTTTAACAACAGACTATCAATTATAATAATTATTTTAACATTTCTCCTCCAAATTAGCTACATTTGAAGAGGCTCTTGAGACTCTTTAAACAATTTGTATGGATAGAGAGGTAAAATAAAGTGTAGTGTTGAAGCATATAGATGAAAAGTAATTAAGTAAAATAAAGAGGTTGGTTCTAATGCCCCTATGTGCCAATATTGTAGACATTGAGTGCCATTTTGGACCGTGGACATAAGCTTCCTTTCCCTAATGCCATTCTGATCAATGGTCGAGGACCTAATGCAGCATCTTTCACAGTTGAACCAGGTATGATTGATTGGTAATCAATGGTGTTGCTGATATACATAATTTTGAAGTCTAATAATGCCCAAAACTCAATGAGTATTTTCTATGTTTTTGTATCAGGAAAAACTTACAGGCTGAGAATATCCAATGTGGGACTACAAAACACTCTTAATTTTCGGATTCAAGGGCATGACATGAAATTGGTTGAAGTTGAAGGACTCACACTGTACAAACAACCTTTTCGCCCCTCGACATCCATGTCGCCAGTCCTACTCTGTGTTAGTTACAGCAGATAAAGCACCTCAGGACTACTACATTGCAGTTTCCACCCGCTTTCGCCACCCAAGTCCTTCTACCACCGCTGTGCTTCACTATAGCAACTCTAAAAAGCCAGTGTCTGGCAGCCCGCCTGCCGCTACCACCACAGTGGATTGGTCACTAAACCAGGCTCGTTCCATCAGGTACTCCTCTTCAACTAGCTCATCCTAAAACCATAAATTCGACATTTAGACCATGATTTCTTGGTCATCCAATGAGCAATGTGTATAATTTGATTTCAAGATTAGTCTAATTCTATGAAGCGCGTATACTCCAAAATTATCTGATACGCCTAGCAGCACGGATACATATCCTGATAAAACTGCATGCGTATCAAGTAGGCAAAATACATATTCAGTGAAAAGAAAAAGAATTGAATGTTCAGCATGATTCAGGTACATATTTTTGCAAATATCACAAATTTCACAGTACACTTAGTTCTCTAGTCTTTACAAATTGAGCAATAATCTCTCTCTCACAATAATCTGTCGATTAGCATTAAACTCTAGTTGTACTTTACTTTTACTACTTTTTGTATTTGATTTCTAATTGTTATGTATTATGCACTGTCACAAATTATAAAATATATGTTTTATTGGTGTATCCCAGTTGTACCCATATTTTACTTCTAATTTTTTTTTTTTTTGAATTTCATTGTATTGGTATACCAATAACATATATCTGTACAGATCCATGCTTCAGAAGTTGAAGTCAAGTTCTTGAACTAGCCAAATGTGATGCGATTGAACAAGTATAGTAATACTACATACCTACAATATTTATCTCAAATTTTGCCCAAAAATATCAAAACATGGTCTATCTCCCACAACACACCAATTTAATCTCAGTCACACATTCGCAGTTTGGGGGTAACTAGGTTTACTGAAGCAAGTAACATCACTATATGATCTGTTTGTGTGCCTTCCAGGACTAACCTCACTGCAAGTGGTCCAAGGCCTAACCCACAGGGCTCATATCACTATGGCACCATCAACATCACCAGAACCATCAAGCTAGCCAACTCTGCAGCTCAAGTCAATGGCAAGCAGAGATATGGAGTTAACAGTGTGTCCTTCGTCCCTGCCGATACACCTCTCAAGCTCGCTGATCATTTCAATATTGCAGGAGTTTACCGCATAAATAGCATCCCTGATCACCCAACTGGTGCAAAAATGCACCTCGACACATCGGTAATGCAAGCTGATTACAGAGCATTTGTTGAGGTTGTGTTTGAGAACCACGAGAACATTGTCCAGAGCTGGCACCTTGATGGTTATTCTTTCTTTGTGGTCGGGTAAGAGCATTCTACTGCCTATTCTGAATTAGTATATCCTCAATCTAAGTTTTGTTCACAACCAAAAATTAAAGTTTCAGTATTGACGTAGATCAACCCAAGTAGTGTTCTGTTCATTGTGCTACTGTCAAATTTTTGCATGATAAGCACAAAAAATGCACTCGCAGTGTGCTATCTGTCATGCCAAATTTAGCATGATGTTATCCATCGTGTCAAATTTTAGCATGATGAATGTTACTTTTGACTTTTTTTCATTTACTAATCTTGGAAGTTTATTATTAATGTTGCAGGATGGATGGAGGTCAATGGGATCCTAGTAAACGGAACCAATACAATTTGATTGATGCAGTTTCTCGTAGCACCACGCAGGTGGGAGGATGATTAATTTGTTGCAAGAAATTGCCTGGTACTACTTTTTATGTTTCCAAAAATTTCACATTGTTTAAAACATATCGTTTGTGGTTGTTGCAGGTATATCCCAAGTCATGGACCGCTGTGTACATAGCTCTTGACAATGTGGGCATGTGGAACCTGAGAAGCGAGTTCTGGGCTCGACAGTATTTGGGGCAACAATTTTATCTACGCGTTTATACCACGTCTCAGTCGATCAGAGATGAATACCCCATTCCAAAGAATGCCCTTCTCTGTGGTAGAGCAGCTCACCGGTAGAGCTATTTAATGGGTGGTGCTGAAGAAGAAGAAGATGAAGAGGGACCAACCTCTACAATTTAGGATTAACCCAATTCAGTGTCCTATTTATAGTCATATTTATACCAAAGAATGAATGTGTTCAATTTTAATTTTTACATTTATTGTACTGACAGTGAATAAAATCACATGTCACTTACATAAACATGTCTAATTGTTCCTTTTCTCAATTATGCAGCCACAAAAAATGTTTACATTTATCTCTTAATTTAAATTTCTATTCATGAGTAATTAAAGTAGCGTGAGCTAGCAAATAGTTTTTTTTTTGGGTCGAATCATAGTATTCAATAGTTTCATGTCAAGCAAACTGAAATGCTACTAAGCCTCGTTTGGGAAGCTAAAATAGCCAAAAAGTCAAAAAGCCAACTAAAACACATCACATCACCTCTACTTTTCTACACACATTTTCGTAAAAGCCAAAAGTTACTAAAATAGCTGCTCCCAAACCAAGCCTAAGAACAAATCAACACAGACGACTAAAAAGTGTGTTGCTATTAGCATCCAAATTTTTGGACCCCCATTCCTTTGAACCCCACCTTAAATCCTAAATTTTAATAATATTTTTTGGACACCGCTTTTATTACCAAAGCTACCCATATTCATAATATTTTCACAATCAAATGCACACCCACCCAATTTTTCATACCCTCTTCTTCCTTGTTACTTGACCGTCCGCCTTCTCTGTTTGCCTTCTCGACCGACCTAATCTACCCATTTCAAGGTCAGCCGTTTCATTGTCGCTTTCCCCTTACAAAGTGTCATTGCTTTCATCTCATTTGTTTTTTTTTTTCATCTCCTCTGCTCAGCCTAACAATGCCAAAAATAAAGATTATATTCGATTCAAGGTTAACTATCTGCATTAATGTTCGAACCTAAGATTGAATCTAAAGGATTATGTTCAGTACTGTATTACTAAACATAATCCTAACAGTCGGCAAACCAAGAAAATGTACCGAACAAAAAAAAAGAACAATTGAAAATGACCGAGAATGTTAGCACAAAATGTATAAACTTACTAATGGAATGCGGTCTCATTATAATTGTTGTCCTCGCCCTCCATTGCTCTACACGGTGAAATAAGTTATGAAGTATACGCTATACTTGAAGCAAAACTTTTGGTTCAATAGGGTTGATAATGGAGATGAAGATGACACATTTAGGATTTAAGATGATTATGAAAAATAAAGATTTAGGATTTATGTTGGTTGGTTATGAAGAGTAATAGGTTTAGGATTTACAAACATAAAATACGATAGTTAGAGTTAGAGGTGGGGTGGGAGTGGTGTCCAAGATTAGTTCTTATTTGATAAGTGAGTGTTCCATTTAATAATGTCTTTTAATATAATTTTACTTTAGGATATAATTGTAATAAATAAAAAATTATAAATTAAGGGTTTAAAGAATTTTGACAGATGCCCATAGCAGCCCTCACTAAAAATCCAACTATAAATTTCTTGATTATGTAAAAGCGCATAGGTTTCTTGGGATTTTTTCACGTTGGAATCAATAAATTAATCGTTTCAAAGACTCCGTCATGTTGCAATCCAATTTTTTCATACTTAACTTAGTAGACAACCTAGTCCCTATCTTTTATCGTAGAAGAACAGATCCATCCATTTTATTACTTTTAATAATTCCACTTTGCCGGCTTGGTTGAATTTATACCAATTAAAAACACATTGAACTGACTATTTTGCACAAATCATTAATTCATCCTAAGGATTCTGTCAAAATTTTATAAAATGAAAGTTTAAAACCTATGTCGTACAATCATTTCTTAAACTTATTCCACCTCTAATACTGTATTTGGTTGGGGATTTGATGAGAGATTTAGAAAAAAAAATGTAAAAAATAAATGAAATGTGAATAAAATATACTTATATTTCACTAACCAAACACAACAGAATGTTACAAAGAAGGCAAATCAGTAAATAGGGAAGTTTGACACCGCAACTACTAGGAATCCTTCCAATTCGTCACTTTGTTTTTGTAAAATATGTTTATTTGCATTGGAAAATGACCATGCTATACCTCATGAAACTTCTTTGCATATAAGGGTTGGAATGAAGTTCGTAGAAACATAAAATCTAGTTTTTACATAGTAACAAGGTAGAGAAATTTTATTCACCCCAAAAAAAGTAGAGAAATCAGCAAAAGCAGAGCTTAACATTTCAATTTGTCATGGAAAGATATATGCTTCTTCCTTGCTTTTTGTAATCCTTTTCATAGCCACATTCACAATTCAATTGGCTAATGCCACCATTCCGGCCATTTACATATTCGGGGACTCACCTGCAGATGTTGGGTCTAATAGCTACATTCCTGGGAGCAAAGCAAGAGCAGACTTTCCTTTCAATGGTGTTGACTTTACGCATTCAAGACCAACTGGGAGGTTCAGCAATGGCCTCAACAGTGCTGATTTTCTCGGTTAGTGCATAGTATAAAAAATAAAAATAAAAATCTACAACAAACTTTGCCATCACGTTGCTTATTTAAACTAACTTCACTTCCATAATGCTTAATTGATCAGCCAAGCTAATGGGGTTTAAGAGAAGCCCACAACCTTACCTATTTCTTCTTAGCCTGCCATCTGGCCTCAAAAGGCATAAACACAGAGGCGTAAACTTCGCTTCAGGAGGTGCCGGGCTCCTTGACGTTACCAACGAAGCAATGGTAATTAAGTACTTTCCTACCAACATGTTTAAATTAAACCTTTTTGGTGCATTTCACTTTAAAATGTCCTTTTTGTTCACTTCAAGCACTCACTATCTCTCCTTATGTCTAATGCCCCATATGGAACAACAGAAGGTTGTCTCCTTGACAAAGCAGATCGAGCAATTCATCATTGTTCACAACAATCGTAGCCATCACGGGCCCAAATGAAACAGAAACAATGCTTTCAAAATCCCTCTTCTGCATCAGTGTTGGAAGCAATGACATCTTCAGCTATTTCTCGTCCAATAGGACTATACCTCCAGACCTATTCATTGCCAATCTTATGCTTCAGTACGAGGCCTACATTAAGGTATGGCAAGCAATTAGAGAGAAGCATAAAGTAATTAATCTTACTTTTCATCATAAAGACGACACTGAGTTCAATGAAATTTCACTATCAAAACGTTGTTTATTTAAACTAAAGAAGTCATGTTGGTTTTGGCAGACTCTATATAACTTTGGAGCAAGAAAATTTGGGATCATAAGCATTCCACCGATTGGATGCTGTCCAGCTCAGAAACTTTTCAATGCTACAGGGGGTTGTCTAGAGGGAATGAATGATTTTGCCCGAGCTTTCCATTTTGCATTAGATAACCTGTTGAGAAAAATCAGCTCAGAGCTTCCGGAGATGAAGTACTCACTTGAAATTCCTATGAAATGACCATTAACATCATACAAAATCCGCTCCTTCAGTAAGCAATTCTCTCGAAAAATCAATTATTCTCAAAGGAGGTGTTTGGCCACAGAAAGACACTGTTTCAAGGACAATGTTTTTCAACCTTTATTTTAGCGAATTGCTGAGTCCAAACACCCCTGAAAATTGAATAAAAGTAGGGTATAATCTTATTGTTTTCAACTTTGTTCCAATTTTTCTCAGATTTCAGGATGTGGAGACGCGTGTTGTGGAGCTGGAAGGTTGAATGCAGAAACCCCATGCATGTAATCGGACCTTAGGCAAATCTCTCGCCGAACACTTAATGAGTACTTATTCTGGGATTTGTTCCACCCAACACAAGGCAATGCTCTTCTCCAGCTGGCAAAGAAAGTATTGTTGACACTCTATGATGTATCCGAACAAAATTTGTTACCCCTATCAACTTT